>VYXH01012807.1:375777-395135 GCA_013397275.1 Burhinus bistriatus | reverse complement strand
TTCAGCAGAGAGTCAAGGGGCACAGCGACACAGGCAAAGTGAAATGGCTTTTTTGTTCCCACGTGATGCTTTTGGGAGAAAAAAGTGCCGTGCTGGATCAAGGCAGCAGTGCTGAGTACCCAGGGCTTTTGGGCCAAGGCAAAATGCTTCACATGAGACAATTAAGGGTTCAGCTGCCTGGAGAGGGACCTTCTTCCCAGCCATCATTCAGTGACTAGCATCATATTATGAAACCTGAGGGCTCATGTCCTTCTCAAAGCTAACTGGCAAAGCTGTCCCTCCCCTGCATGTGAGGCTCTGTGCTGAGCCCTAAGCTGGGGCTGGGTTAACCCTGCAGGGTGAGAAAATCAGTTTAAGATGGTGAGGGTGTCCCTGGGGCAGAGGTGATGAGAGTGGGCAAACAGAAATATTTCCCTAGCCTTTTCTGTGCAACTGGCTGGTTTGGCTTCTTGTAGGCTTGAGGGGGGTAAACCTTTTCTAACAAGCCAGAGGAGCCTATGGGGTAAAAGATTTTTCCACATGTCTTTTCCATCTCTTTCAATACCATTTTTGGCATCTCTCTCTGTAATCTCTTCTTTCTCTTTCAATAAACATCCTTTGAGGTGGGTGCAGTGGCAACACGCGAGCACAGGTAAGGATATAGAAACATTTATGATGTTAAATAACATCCTTCTTATTATTTTCTCCCTAATTATTTTTACTGTCTGTGATGACAACTTATGGTCTAACTAATATAAGCGTTATTTCCATACAAAGTAGTGGTACCAACAAAGCTAAAGATACCTCTTTTTAACGTTACTTGTTTCTTAGCAGGCCTTTTTCATGCCATCCTTACCACTTATCTGACCATTAAATCTGCAAATACATGCAAACGGTATTTACTGTGTTGTTACATGTACCTCGAAGCAGATGGTGAGCCAGTACCAAAGCTCACATTTTTACACCTTTATGCAACATCTGGGAAGCTGGATTAAATTTCTGCCCAGCTTGGGTCTTCACACAGACCTCTGCCTCTATGGCAAATGCCTCACAACTGCTGCCAATCCCAACCGCGTTATTTCAGGGTATTTTTCCTCATACAGTATTAATAAAGGAATGTTGACAACATTTCCTCCACCTCCCTGTCTGCCCCCTCCCCAAGGAATAATTCCAAATACCCATGCCAAGGTTCTGAGGCATTGCTGTGTGCATTGCTGGTGTTTCAGTCATCTGGGTGTCCTCCTGCTTTTTCCATACTAGGTGGCCCGGTTCAGCTGATATTGCAGCATCCCCACGTGCTGCACGTGGGCTGTACAGCGAGGCAGATGCATGGAGCTGGGGGTGCCGCAGGACCAAGCCCAGTGCAGAGGGCTGAGCCACCTTTGTTCACCGACATGGGAGAAGGAGTGGGAAGCACATCTCGCTGCTCTAGGATGTGAGCCAAGCCTGTGGAAAGACTCCTCGTGACATTAAACCATCTGAAGGGCCGTTGTTAATCACTGTAAGGAGATCAGGCAGGTCTGTCCTGTAACTAGGGCTAGCAGCAGGCTGTGTGGGACTCGGGTGACACTGAGGACACCAGGAGCTGCTTTGACTCATCCACACACAGAGCAGGAAGGAGAAGGCAATGGCAGAAGGGCTTCCCAAGCCAGGGCCCAAACTGCAGCCTGTTTGAGAGATGCTGAAGCCCACTTGCCATGCCCATATAGGGGCAGTGCCTAATCCTGTTGGCAACCCTGCTGTGCCGTAGCCACTGGCAGGGCAAGGGTCCATGTCAGCCCATGCTGACCCCCATGGTTTGTCCTGCAGGCTCACTTGCTGCTCCCAGACATGGCATTTGCTTGCCAGCCCTCTGTGCATCCCTTGCTCAAAGCCTATGGGGTTAAATATGTGAGATGGGTGTTGCCAACAAAAGTGAAACCCACCTGTGGAGTTTCCTTGGGAGAATCCTCCCTGCTGACGAATTCAAGAGTGAAGCAGCACTGAAACCTACTCATGTTTCCTTGGGCAACACCCAGGCCCGGGGAAAATCTCCCGGGAAATCACCCTCAAACACACACACACAGCCCTCATCCCAAAGCTCTGCCCTTCTGCTTGCCACCCAAGAGCAGAGGATTATTAGGCATAAAGGATTCATTCACTGAAATTTGATCTGCATGGTGTGGATGTCTTCTTCTGGCATCCTTACTGCAGGTCCCCTTTTCAGAGACATGCACAATGTATCTGACATTTGCTTTGGGACGAGATGAACTGCACCTTCAATACATCTGTTTCTTGAATGGATCTGACATATTTATATGGCCAGATGAATTCCTTCACCCCACAAAGCCACCTTTCTTATCTCTGCAGCCTTCATTGCCATTCCTGCCCTGCAGCACCCACACTCATTTTCATCATCTTCCCTCTCTTTTTATCACTTTGTTTTCAGAGGCTTCAGCTATGGTTCACTCCTTCCCATCTGTGTGGTCCTTCTTTCTCCTGCACAGTGCCTCATGGTGTCACTCTCCCCTCCTTGGAGCCTGTGCTTCTCCACGATGCTGTGTGTCTTTCTGCCTGTTTTTCTCCGGCATAATGTATTGCAGTCCCCACAGATCCTCATAGTCTCTCCTCCCCATGTCCTCTCTTTATCCCTTGTTCTTCCCTTGGGCAATAGCTTGCTGCCTCTTTGCTGAACTTGGTCCTTTGGGAAACACCCGCGCTAGCTCCCCCAAGCTCTGCCTGCACAGCAGGCTCCAGTGCAACATGCCATTACCCAGCTTATCTCCCAGCCAGCCAGCAGCCAAGCGCTGGTGGACAGATCTTCATGGGCAGAAGAAAGAGCTTTATTGGAAAGATCCTTAGCTGATGTAACTTGTCATTTTAGAGGGGAAAGCAGGCTTGGGATGCACACTCCTGACACTCTGCAGTCAATACACCTCCCTGGGATTCACTGGGCTTCCTTCTCTCTATGTTCCCCGCTGTGGCCAAGGCCAGGCACAGGAGTACCCATTGCACATTCCCTGTGTCCTCAACCAAGCACAGGACTCCTCAGGGCCCTTTCTCCAGCAGCTGCTGAGTGCAGGGATCCATTTATAATCTTATATCCATCACACAGGGGTGGCACGGAGGGTAGGTAAACTGAAACCCTGCTCTGAAACCCTGGAGCGTGATGCAGAGCAGTGAGCTCAGCTGGGAAGTTCAGCAAGTTTGGGGCCTCTTCTCCCATCTAGCGTTGGACTTGTTCAGCTAGGGGTGAACCTTCTTTTAAAGTAACCCTCACACCCCAGTGCCGCAATGAGCTCTTTCTCTTCTGCTGCTTCAGACCCAGTGACAGGAACTGCTGGGGAGAGAATGACTTCAGGCCACAGGCTGCTTTCCTTTGTGGCTGTGGAGATGCTGTGTTTATTACCTCTTTCCATGAGAAAACACAATTCCCTAGAGCGGCCGCACTCTGACACTGTCCCACTGTTATAACAATGGCTGACAGATGCTCTTTCAGCTCTTGGGCAATATTTGGGCCATTTTGGTAGTGAGATACAACAGAGCAAGGAGCCGTACAGGTCAAGGAGAGCTGTCTGGGGAAGACGGCAGTGTTTGCAAAGGGTGTTTCCCCAGGCATCACCTCAGAGATGTCTGTCATTTATTTCAGATTTAATCAGGCTACCACTGGCAGCACTGATGCAGACTAAGTCTCAGCATGGTAAGTTCCAAAAAACATGTGGCTCCACATAGGGCGCCCAAGTTTGAATGCATGGCCATCTGCTGGTTTACCTCCAGAGCAGAAAGAGCAGTGCCTATTATTTCTTCATGCCATGGGAGACACTGCGAAGGTCTGCAAACAGCCTTTGCACTGCCAGAGCATGCAGTAAGTTCTAGACATCGGTCCCATGGCTCTCATCTTGGGGGTGCCGGCACGGTGGTGTTTCTGGAAGCGTGGCTCCACATTGCACTGATTTACCGCTGCCCTGCTCTCAAATGCACACAGACATCTGCGGGAGAGGGGAGATACCCATCCTGCGCTGGCATCAGCTGGATGATGGTGTGCCGTTGGCCGGGGGAAAGGAACGCAGCATCTCCTGGTGACTGAGAATGCTTGGGTGGTTTTGCACATAGGAAGCTCCTTTAAATGTGTTTCCTCCCACCGCCTGGCCTTTTGTTTTTCAGCCATGCTTGATGCTGGTGTTGGAAAGCTGAACTCCCCAAAAGTGAACTTCCTCTCCTACTATAAACTGACCCTCGGGGGTTGCTATAGTGACTGCAGAGCGGCCAGCGAGCTGTGTAAACACTCCCTCCCGCTTCCCATCCCACTGCGCCTGAGAGGCCGAGCCACGGGATGTGCGCAGCAACCTGGATTATGCAGGCAGTTGTGAAATGCAAACCCAACAATTTCTCTGCTTCCTCCCTGCTTCCCCCGCGGGGAGGCAAACACAGCAGGCTGGTAACAGGCACAAACACGCCCGTCCCTGACGAATTTGGGCACACAGCGCGGTACCACAGAAACCAAACCCAGACACTCACCTGGGGAGGTTGAGCAAGATGTGGAAATGTATGGTGCAACCGGATCCTCTGCAACATCTCATTCCTGTGGCCTCGCTAACTGTTGAGCTTCCAGCTGTGTGGGGGGAGCAGTTTGGTATACACACTCTTACAGCTTCTGCCGTATAATTAATTCAAACAATCAACCGAGTGTGAAATCCATCAGTTTCTGGGTCCTCTGTTGCTCACTTTGATGTCAGCTCTTCGTCTTTCATTTTCTTCTCCCTTTTTTCAAAAATGCATTTCATTAAAGTCTGTAGCTGACTCTCTGAGTCACTTTCCAAACGCTGATGCTTGTGTGTGATTGTATCCATCCCCAGAAAACCGGGTCAGACATTTCAGCAGCAGTAGCCTGGGCAACACACTGAAGCACCCAGGAAGGTGTTTCCCAAGCAGAGCAGGGTATGCATCCCCTAGGGCTACTGCAGATGTTCTTCCAAAATGGCAGGTACTGCCTAGCCAGGGATTTTGTGAGAGGTGAGCGAAACCACCCTGCCAGGAGGAAGTAATCAGCTCTGCTCCCACCATCTCTGATTTCCAGCACCACCAGACCTTCAGACTAACGCAGTTACTAATGCCAACTCATTAACGAGGCCTCCCCTTCCCCGCTGTCCCCACCCCAGCGCCCTGCAGTGTGTGCTGCCCTGCCCTCGCCCACGGCACTGCCCAGTGGTGGCTCGCCTGGAGACCGCTCCCTCTCCCCACGCCTGCAGCCAGGTCTGGTGCAGGCAGGCAGAAGGGCCCTGGCCCCGAGCCGCCATGCTGAGATGCATCTTGCTGGGTTCATGGCACGAGTGATGTCCTCAAGAGAAAAGTTTGCGTCCCGCCACAACAGACTTGCGACTTCTTCAAAAAGTGCAAAGCATGTCGCCTCAAAGGTTCGTAAAATGATGCCCCTGCTCTGTGCCATCAGGAGGGCCCATTCAGAAGTGCCAGGCATCCTGCAAAACACCCACCTACGCCAACTGCCAATACACACTTCTGTTTTACTGTTAAGAGACTTCCTGGCATGAGGAAGGACAGACTTATGCCATCCTGTCTTCATGTGCCTGGGTGTCACCGACCAAGCTGATCAATAGGTACCTTTGATCAGACACCAGGCTACACAGTCGCAGGCTGTCTGGGAGTTTCCTGAATTCCCGTCCTTCCTGCCGCATCTGAGAGCGTACACAACCTCTGTTAGCAAAGATACTGGCAGAGGCGGGAGACAAGGAGGTTTCTGGAAGAGGGTAATCCTAAACACATCCCTATAATCCCAGCCTGTGACTCAGAGCTGGGGGGATGCAGAGGGCCGGTGTGGCCCACTCATCCACCGCAGCGAGTCACTATGCCCCCAAGAGAAAAGGAGCCTTAAAGCCTCACTCTGATCGCTGTGAATGATGGCAACCGGACACGTTGCACAAAGTACACTGAATCAAAGGCAATTCTGTTATGCAATACGTTACAATACCCGGTCGCTATAATGTCTCACTTAACAGATGGCAGGAGCTGAGACTGATTAAACAGGGTTTTCTAAATCACTTGCAGAGACAACTGAGAGGCAGGCAGAGGTATAAAGCGACACACAGCTCGGAGCACCTTCTAGATCTCTGTGGGTTTGTGCTTCTCCATTCATGCCGTGCCTGCCTCGATACGGCATTTAAAAATAAATTGGCTGAAATAGTCAGCATTGAGTACATGGTCTTTCCTGATCCTCTCAAAGGAGCTGCTGGACTCTCCACTTCTGGCTCCGAGAGTGTCCCAGCATCGAGCAGTGCTGCGAGCCTGCCTGCGCTTGATGCAGAAAATGTGGTGAAACCGGTAATGGGATAACGACACCGATGCTCCCTTTTTCCCTGGAATTAACATCACAGATATAAACGGCCTGCAAATCCCTTATTCACGTATGGGCTTAGCAAGTGTGAAGTAGGGGGGAAGGGAGGCAGGAACAAGGAGGACAGGCAAAGCAGATCTGTTTCGGCAACTCTGGGAGTTCAAAGATCACTGGACAGGCGAGTTTACTGGTTTTCTTCACAAGAAATCTTAAGCCAGCTTGGCCCCGATGAGGGATGGGACAGCCTCAAACGATGTGGCATATGAATTATGTCCATAGAAGCAGTTAGCAACCTGGATGCTTTACAAGTTATTGAAATCTCTGCAGACCTCAAGACGCTGGGGCTCTTTTGTGCGATTTTCAGTAATTCTGCTTGGGAGGCCAAATTTGGGGGCCCCACAGAAAACAGCACCAGTTAGTTCTCCAAGACCAGCTCCCCAGCGCCAGGGCTGAATCTCAGCCGAATGCCTGGTGTGGCATGGGGGCACGAGCAGGCACTACCTGCAAGTCACCTGCGGTCTCAGTGTGAGCGCAGCACGCATGGGCACTAAGGAAGCCTGAAGGAAGACAGTGCAAGGGAGATTTAAAGCTTTTCCTGCATCTGGCTCTGATCCAGCTGCAAATGGTCCAGGGATGCCCTTTCCAGATGTGGACTGACACCGTGGCTGTCCAGGGAAGCTGGAAATTGCCAGGGGAGGGAAGGGGAGAGGAGGCATTGTTGGCATGGTTCAGCTTAAAAATGAGAGGAGCTTTGGGAGGCTTCTGCAAGGTCTCCCTGCTGCAGGGAGCATGTTTTTAGAGGCGCCTCTGGCTGCGGATTGCGAGTGGCCGGTCTGCGCTGCGGGTTGGCTGCTGCTGCCTCCCGAAGCCGCAACAGCATTGTCAAGCTGCAGACGTGCAGAACAGCTCACACCAAGGCTGCGCGCTCACAGGTGATCTTTCGGTCTGTACATTTTCCAGCGGAGCTGGCAGCTGCTCCTGTGGTGTGCATGCTTCGTTGGCTATCCAAAGAAGGAACTGGGCAGGCGTTGATCCAGTTGAGGCGGTTTCGAGGAGTGAAGGCAGGAAGGAAAATTACCAACTTTGACATATGTTGCTCCCTGCAGGTCTCTCTTATTATAGCCTGGCGGGATGTCAAGGTGCACAGACAAGACCCAGAGCTGTAATACTTGATGGCTGCTTTACCTCCTGTCCCACCCCTTTCACGCAGGCAGGAGTGGCAAATCCATTTCTGGCATACCAGGAAATCCTGGTTCTTGCTATTATCAAGGAGGGAGCACGCAGTTATACAACCTCGACCTGCCATCAGTGAGACCGACGGGAGGGAGGGGGAGGAATAGTTCACTTGGAAAGGAATGCTGCAGTGTAGGGCAGTGGTTTTGACATTCTGGAGTGAAACTTGGCATAGGGGAACAGAGAGAATTCGTTTGCCCAGTAGACGTGGCACTTGAACAAGAGATTAAATGAAATGGTAGTGGAAATCTTGAGAGATCTTAAGAGATGGCTAGTTAGCACAGGGGATGTGTCTGCAGCCCTTAACACAGGTTTCACCATGCTGTGTGTCCATAGCTTTCTAACAACTATTATTTATCTGACTCTCTAGCTCTTTTGTCCCTCCAGCACACATGAGAAGCCAGCTGTGTGCATAGTCCTACCCAGGGTAGGGCCTCCAACTTGACAAGAAGAAATGAAGACCCAGGGTTCAGCAGCCTGAAGTGTTTGTCAGCTGTTTGCGATGATGGCAGAAATCTACTTACTTTTCCGAGAATATTTATCCACTCTAGTGTGCCAGGAATAATGTAGTGTGGCATAGCAGCCATCCAGAAGGATGGTAAATATTTGTTCCTGGTAAAAATCTTCTTGCCACATGTCTTAATTTCTCCTGTCTTGAAGCAGATGGGGGGGGTCTGGGGTGTCCTTCTGTAATGCCACTCATTAAGGACTGAGTCTTAAAGAGAGGACTTCTGTGGAAAGGCTGGGAGAAATACACATGTGCATCAAGAAGCATTAGGTGTGCGTTGGATTAACACCTTTCATTCTCCCTCCTGACAAGTCCCTGCCAAGGGCTTGACATCTAAACACAACACATTAAACTTCTTTCTTCTGGGGCAAGTTCCCCATCGCTCGCTTTCATGCTGTGCTTTCAGCCGTTGTTTTTGTAGTCTGTCAGCACAACCTTGAGAGAAAGGACTTTGGCTGAGAGCTGAACACACAGTACCAGCTGTACTGATTTCCATCTCCTGGTATGAAGCAGTGGACTTTCGCACTGTGCCTTCTTCACCTCCCCCAGCTAGGCTGAAATCTCTCGCCAAAGTTTCCGCTCTTCTGCGTGGCTGAATCGTCTCGGCCATGAGAAGCAGTGGGTTTAGGCTCCCACAGCCCCGCTGTCAGGACAGGAGCCCCTTGGCAGGGCACAGGCAGCCACGTGGGGTGAGAGGCTGAAGGCATTGAAGGAATGTTGATGTTCCAACAAACTTTGGGATGAGCGAGGGAAGCTGGAATGCAAGAGCAGATCAGAGAGGAGGAGGAAGAGAGCAGAAAAGGGAGATACCATGTGATAGATGGGAAGGAGAGCAGAGGGGCAGTGTAAAATCACACAGGGGATGGGCAGGATTTGAAGAATAAGGGCAATAAAAGATGAGGGAGTGTTATAAGTGCCTAACTCTCTGGGGAGCTGGTAAGAAATTGCATTTCCCCTCCCTCTCATCTCTGACTTGAACTGTATTTTGAAATGAAAAAAAAACCCCAAAGATGTTTTAGTGACTATCTTTTTTTTGTTGTGAACTGGTCAGGTTCTTGCACTATGATTTTTCTTCTTTGCATTCCTCTGGTTATAGTAGTGAAGTAGATTAAAAACAAAAGTACCATATTTTGCACTTATCATGTGCTTTGCTGCCCTGGCTTTTTCTCCTTTCCGTGTCTCTGGCAAGAAGAGGCGCAAAGCACAGATTTCTCCTCCTTAGCAGGGGTTTTACACTGACCTCGTAACCCACGTAATGCGATGTTGTTACCTGGCAGTTATAATGCTCTTTAGCCTTAAACAAAGGTTTGTATGAAACACAGGCCCTTTGTGTGAATAGAGGGAAATAGGATGAAGAAATTGGGTAATGCCAGAATAGCAGCATGCCTGGAACAAAGGCTTGGAACGGTAATGTGGGAAGGGGGATGCTCCAGCCTCCTCCTCAAACATTCACCGGGCACTGGGACATGATCCAGAAAGTCCACATTGTGCTAGTGTCGCTCAGCTGTAAGGTCTCTTCGTCCTGTCACCTGGCCTGCAGATACTGGTGACCACTGACTCCTTTCACCTGCTTCTCCTTTGCGTGCCTCGGAAAAGGGCGTAAACCTGTATTTCTACCCTGTCTCCTCTCTTGCTGCTATTTGTCCTTCCAAAGCATACCTAGCACACCTATTTTGTCTGGCAGTGTGTTGATGAACTTGTATTTGTATCCCAGGGGACTTTTAAGAATTAGGGTCGGCATGACATGAGTGGAGTACTGTACAGAGTTATTTACAGCTGTTGCAACGCTTGTGTAGAGTATGAGACCAGCAGCAATTAGGATCCAGGCCAGTGCCTTCAGTGAATAATGGTCTTGGTTACTTGGAAATATCAGATGGCTTCAGCTTTATGCAGTTGCTATGAGGAAAAAAAGTTAAGTAAACAAAGAAAAAGAATAAGAGGAGGGAGTGGTGTTTTTTTATTGGCATAGTCAAGAAGGGCAGTCAAAAAGAGAGAAAGAAACTGGAAAACAATACCCTGGGTCTTCTCTTGCAGCCCACAGCACAGAATGGACATTTTCCTCACGTGCCTTGATGTTCAATACCCTTCTCCATGAGCAATTTTGGTTCCTGTCCCTCAGAGACCTTCCTTGGAGACCAGTTTCGTTATTTGGGTGTCCCACTGTTAAGATTTGTTTCTAATCCCTAACACACGATATCCATTGCCTCGCAGTCCTGGGACCTCATCCCTGTGAAGTACTCTCACATCTCATGGCCTCCATGGCAGCTGGTGGTACTCAACAGCACATCCCTGGGGCCAGCACTCAGGAGTTGTCCCTCTTTTGTGAATTGTGTCCAAATAGTCCTGGCTTCCTCTGGGGGTCTGAAGATGGGAGATCCTGAGATGGGAGACTGAGAGGGAGATTATTTCTGGAGGTTTTCCAGAGCTGCCACACTGCCTGTTGCACGGATGCCTTCCTCTCCTATAGATAAGGGAGAAATGCTTTCAGATTCCTTGAAATAATTTAATTTTGTCTTTCCTCAGATAAATAAGATAACCTGAGGGAACTGATTATGCTGTGTTTCTTGGTGTCTAGCTGTGGAAACAGGCATTCGGCCACCTTTGCCAGACCAGCCTTGGAGTTTGTAGTCTTTTACGCTTCTTCTCCTGACTGGCAGTGTGGGTCCCGCCTGGACCCAGGAACAGTGCAGGTAGCTCCTGTGAGTCGGGGGCCTCTACCTTGATTTTTGGGCCAGTCTCCCTTTTCTGGTGCAGACTATCCCTGAGCACAGAGGCGGGCACAAGCCTTCCTCAGCACGCCACTGTTCAGAAATAGATTGAGCCCCTTTTGCTGCCCTGCAGAACCCCCCTGAGGACTTTGAGGTGAGGCAGGACTTCTCCTCCTCGCAGCTTGCTTTCCCTGCCTGTGGCAGGGGTTGCCTCCTCTCATGGCATTCCCCGCGGTGGCCCGTGTTTTCCTCTGGAGATCCAGCCTGTAATGAGATCAAGATGGAGGGGCAGCCCTTTAGCAACCCTTCGGCCTGCTCTAGCAATGGAGGAGGGCTGCCAGTGCACCCATCAGTGGGATGAGTTCTGGGTAGTCTTGCCTTCTAGCAATGATGGAGTTGATCCTTCCAGGGCAGTGTACTCTCGCTGCGATGACACCAAAAAAGCCTTGGCTCCTTGCAGGCTGCTGGCACACATGGCTCACTAGAACACTGGCAAGTTTTTAAGGTTTTGTCAGATGGGAACAGTGGTGGAGAAAAGAAAAGTGAAACCAGATGTTTTTCCTTATGGTTGCTTCATATTTGTATGGGGGGAGAGAAGAGAGGCCATAAAAATGTCATAACCCTTGATCCCTGAGGCTCAGCATTATACTCTGCAAAAGCCAGTGCCGTAAATCCGCACCTCCGCCTCGGCAGCCACAGGTCCTGACGGGGCGAGACCGTTGCGATAGCTGGGGAGGGGGGAAAGCCTTTGCATTTGTCAGCATAAACTGGAGGAAAAAGCCTTTTGGAAGTTAACACCAATAGGCTACTTTTATGGAATCAGTTATTTTTTCACATTTCTCTGGGGATGCATCAGTGCCGAGTCCTGAGGCTGACCGGCAGGCTTAGAAATTTGGGATGTGTCTGCACTGCAATCAATCTACCCCGCAGGCTGTGCCGATGGAGCAGAGTTAACTTTATCCTCCCCAGCCCAGGCTCGCCTGGGAGCACAGCCAGGGCAGCACAGCGCTGGGGTGAGGACTCACCGCCGAAGCATTCACCAAACTTGCCTGGTGGGGTTTTGCAGCCCTGCTTGCACCTCAGGCACCCGGTCTGGGTACTGCCGCATCACAGCACAGCGCTGGCAGCCATGTGGAAGCAGTTCTGGTCAGAAGGTCCAGCTGGCACCACAGGAGAGCTGCTAGGAAAAATCTGACTCCAGTCATCTCTTTTTTTTGTATCATCGGAGAGGCTGCTTGTTGTAGTCAGAAAACAATGGTGAGGAGTGCCAGGCAGCCCCCTCCCAGGGAAATGTATGCTTGGGTGAACGCAGGGATGGAGGAGAGGAAATGAAAGTTGTGTACACACGTGTCTCAAGCCAAACAAGGATTTAAACAGAAAGCAGCTAGGCCTTTTCTGTGCTATACAACAAGGCCTGTGATAACTGGGTATTTTTTCTTGATATTTCTTGATATTTCCACGCTCAGTTTCTGCGTACATGTCAGCAGCGAGGAAAGGCTTTCCCTAACCCGATGCAGACTCCATGGGTGCGCATCTGCCCTGCAGGGCCTGGAGTGGAAGGTGACTTCAGCTGCCAGCCCGAATTCTGAATCTGAATTTCCCTGCAAGGTCAAAAGTGACTAGGTTTAGCCCTATTTTGGGGGGATAAGCTGTGTTACTTCCCATAGGATTCAGGTAGTTTGCTGCGCTGGGCAATGTATAGTTACAGTGCTACCTGTACTAATAGGTGAACAGGAACAAGAAGAACATAAAAGGTGGGGAATGCATGGAGAGGGCAGTGGGCTTGAACTCAGAAGATTTCATTTTGCATCTCGATTCAGCCAAAGACTCCTGTGGTTTCTGTGGTCAAATCATGTAAACCAGCTTTTGGAGCCTTCTGCCCCTTTACAAAAGAAGCGAACTGCCCTTGGTAGTCTCCACTGGGCCCTTAGATTACACACGGCTCAGGTATTACGACAGCGTGGCCCAATCGGTTAGAATAATTTTTAAAAGTATTTTCATATGGGGGTTAGTCATCCTGTAAAATAATTTAATGGAACGGTTACAGTTTTCTTTGACTTTGCAACATGTTTTACTTGCGAAGTGACTAAACGTTTAGTCTCTTTGTGAAAGGAATGGCAGATGTTTTACCTCACTGCTTGATTTCTCTTCTCCATCACGACACCAAGTGATGGAAAGTTGGAGACATTCGCAAGCTGCCTGGCATCATCGCCGCACTACTTGTGCGAATGCTGGAACCCTGGACATCCTGGTGCGCTGCAGCTGTCACAAATAGATTCTTCTGTGGGCGACTGTGCTTCCACCAACTTTGTATTGACTGGGATGTTCTCAGACAGACGCAGTTCTGGTCCTTCATCAGTGATCATGTTTTCTAGATCTCTGGTCTATCTCATGCCTCTCTTCTGGACCCTTTCAGTTGGTTGGTGTTGAAGTGTCGTGTCCAAAACTGGAAAGCAGTCCAGCTCGAGCCTGGCTAGTCCTGGGTGGGAGGATTACTTCACTTGTCCCAAGGGCTTTTCTCCTGTTTATACATCCAGCACATTGTTTGTCTTTTTCCTAATGGTGTTGCACTGTTGACTGACATTTGGCATATGACCTGATCCTCCCCTGCAGAATGTGTACCGAGACGGTGGTGTCTCCATCCTGGATCTGGGAACTCACGTATTTCTCCTGACATATAGTTCCTTGTGCTTGGGCCACTTGAAATGCACTCTCTCTACGACCATTTCTTCAGTTTTCCTGTGGTTAATGGAAAGAAACTTTTATGATTGATTCAGACAGTTGATCAATGTTCATTTGGGTGAGGCCAGCTAGGGTGATGGAGTTGTGGTAGGTGAGAGCACAGGGAGACAGAGGCAGATGTTACGGGCAAGACTGAAATCTAATGGCTGATATTACAATGCTCAGTTGTGAAAATACTAGTTAGCTCTGTCAAGCAATGGGTGTTGCTGACCGGCTTTAGAAATAATTACAAAAGATTGCCTGGTAGTAGAAATAAACATAAGAATAGTTTTGCATCCCTCTTTGAGTTAGGGAGTTAGTAATAGCCAGAGGGTAACGATTTCATGTGCATACCTATTATCTCCTGGCATTTTGCAAAATGACTGAAAACTTCAGCCAGTTTGTGAAATGACTGGTTTCACAATACGAGAACATAACGTATGTGCCTTAAAAGGCCACTGTAACTGAAACGGTGCAGTAACTCAACAGCAACTTTGAGTGTTCACTGAGAGATGAAATTTGTCGGAGGAGAGAGGAGTCCGCTCCCTCTGTCAGATATTCTCCCTGTCCCTGTTGCAGCTGAGCACTTTGAAGCCATTAGAGAGGACAGAATGGCCTTTAGACTTCCGTTAACCTGGAAACTCCCCTAGTACTGCATTTTTTTTGCTGTTGTCAAAAAATTCTTCCCCTTGCACCCAGCTGCTTCTCCCTGCTCCTTTTGCTTTAGCTCAGCACAGCAGAACTTCTCTGGGATTAAAAACTGCTCCTTCAGCCCTGCAAGTGTTGGGAGAGGAGAGTGATTGCTCGGCAACTGATGAGCTGGGGTGAAATGGTGTTGGGAAAGAGAGCACAATGTTCTTTTCTTTATATGGAAAGTGATATATTACTATAGACCACACTAATCCAAAGTCTGCTCTTAGCTACTTCACGATTAGCGAACAGGCCCCACTTGTGCTGTACCGACCATTTGTGCAGCTGTGGTAGGCACGAGGATGTCAATTAATCTTGATTTGTGCTATAGGATTACTTCATACGAGAGGAAATTTATCATCGGGCTTGGTTTCAGTGTATGTAGATGGACATCATGCTATCTTTGCAGGGAAAGCACAGGCCTCCGCTGTGCCAGGCGAGTCACTGGTCCTTGCTGGAACTTCCCTGGCAAATTCCCTCTCTTCTTGGGAGCCGTAACTCAGTCTAAAAGATGGAGCAATCAGCAAGCACACGCTACAAAATGTTTCGCAAACTTTTCCCAGTCTGTCCCTGTGTCACACCCATTTTAGGGAAAAGAAAAAAAAGGCTTTTGCTCAGCCATATAAATGGTTGTAATTATTATCTGCACGGCAGCTCAAACTTTGTGAGATGCAGGGTAAACACAAACAAACAGGTGAAGCCCTGGTTCTGCATCAGAGAGCACAAAGTCTGCGTAAATAAAAAAACCCCAAAAGACAAAAAAGATGTAGATAAGCACACCCTCTGAGAACAGATATGTGTTGTCTTCCAATATTCCTTCTACCACCGTCCTGAATCAGAGAAAAATGGATTTACCTTCAAAACTGTAAGGCTCAGAGAAATAAATAAACAGCAAACCACAAACGTGGTATTCTTCTTACTGGCTTCTTTTGCAAGGTGATGTTTGTGCAGAAGAACGAAGCTCTTGGCTCTGAGGTGTGATGAAAAAATACAGAATAACGTGACTTGTGACAAAATCATGAGACCTGCCAAACTGTTTCTCAGTCCAGTGCCCAAGCGTACCTGTTCTCCTTCTCCATCCAACATACCAGGCCCTGCTGCGTGAAGCCATGCGCCCCAGGGACCAGGCGGCTCTGAAATGGGTGCAAGGCAGAACGTGCTGGCTGATCTAGTCAGTACAGGTCATAGCAGGGAAGAGGGAGCAGCATGGCTTTCAGCAAAAAACCAGTTTAGGGACCTGGAGAACTGGCTGCCTCTGTGAGCCGGGGGTGAAGTCCTCACTGCTGTGCCTCTGCTGCGACTGCTCCCTGCCTGACCTCGCTCTGCTGCAGCTAGCTCAAGTATGCCAGCCACGCTGATTGTAATGTGGAGATCACTGTGCGCGAGCCAGAGGAGAAAATAGCTGGGCAGATGGTGCTATATTAAGGAGAGCGTCTCAGAATTGTCTGCTGGGATTCTCCGGGGGCAAGGGCCCATCTTGGCCTCACTTGCTCTCTGCCTTCCCCAGCACCTCCTCCTCTTCTGCCCCTTTTCTCCCTTATAGATCCTCCCTCACTGAGGAAGCCATGGGCTGATGCAGGGCCCAAGGGGTGCTACCTCCAGCTGGAATTTGGGGGAAGATGAAACCTGGGTGTACAAAGCCTGTGCCCCATCTGTGTTCAAGCAAGCCGGAGGCCCCTCTGTTCCCACGCTCCGGTCCAGCTCTCTGCTCTGCCACAGGTCCCAGGGCAGGACCCAAGCGGCAGTTTTCTGAAGGGATGGGCTGGCATGGGTGAGGGAGAGCCTCCTACTCTTCCTTGTCAGCAATCAGCTTTCTTCTCTTCAGACTCCATGGGGGAAGGACTTGCAGCAGCATGTTTTTCTTCTCCCTCTCCCAGGCTCAGCTCCTCTCCTTTCCCCCCTCCCACCGCTCCCGGCCAGTACCAGCCCTGCTCCTCATCCTTGCCAGTTGTCTCTGCCTCACTCCCAGCTCTCCCCTCCGGTTCCCAGCTAAGCTCCAGCGAGCAGGGCAGCAGGCAGGGGCGGGAGGGGAGGACAGTGACAAGACACAGCTGCTAGCTGCTCTTAGCAGCTCTGAGAGTGGCCCCTAGTGACCAGCAGTAGAGTGGGCTGGGCATGGAGGGCCGCATGGCAGGATGGAGGGCACTGGTGTCCCCTCGGGAGGTCAGCGCGCACTCCCCCGGGGTCACCTTTTGTCAACAAACAAGACCCGTCTAGCACAGAAAACAAATGGGAGAAGAAAAATGCTTGGGTTGATGATGCAATTGAGGGGCCTGAAGATTTGTGGTTTTGCACTATTACCTTTAAAATTTTTTGGTGGCACTAAGACCATTTCCTCGGGCAGGGAGGTCTCAAGGAGCCTGAGCAGAAGTCGCCTTGCCCCATCTCCTCCCCAGCTCTGCTGGAAAACAGAGGCCACAGGTTGCATGACTTTTCCAGCTGAAAGTACGTGGAACGGTCATCCTCCTTTATCAGTGCAGGCATCTGGTGTTTGGGGGGCTCAGAAAGGAACGGAGCTGTCTGGTCAGATGTGATATGAGCTCCGGTGCAGTATGTCTGGGCTGCAGCTGGGATCCCTAGCTGGTCACCATAGAAAACTGGAGTGCAGAGAAGCCCTAGAGTTGCTCTAAGTAATGGGTGTTCAGGATCCTGCACGTATGGAGAGAAAACTGGCTCCTTTCACTGGTTGGAGTGTGGAAGGATCAAAGATGGAAATACTGGGATTGATCGTGGTGGGTGTTGAAAGGGATGCTGGAAGATAAAGGAGCACAGCAGCCACACGGGAACAGGAATGCATGACTCAGAGATGCTGCAAAAGGCATGTGGGACAGTGGCCATCATTTGCTCTTTATAGCACAAATCTTACTTGGTTAGCTCTTCGGTTGTAAGAGTAATTTTACCGTCTGTGAACAGTTTTGGTGACACTCCTTTTCCACACAGCCCTTTCACAATGTTTTTTCCATATGAAACTTGACAGTTTTTAAGTGTGATTGTCACAGAAAAAGAATTTTGATTTTTTTCTGGCTCTTGAACATTTAAAAAATCTTGTCCACAGCATTGCTCCCAAATAATTTTTTTTCAGTTGTTAAAATATGATGCCTCTGGGTTTAGATTGTGTGCTTCTTCATATCACTGTTACCAAGTGGTATTTTGCCCCAGCACATCGTGGTCCTCTCAGGTCCTAGGTTTGATTCTGAGTCCACAAGGAAAGAGGCGGGCGAGTTCCCCCAGCTGCCTGATGCGAAGCGCTGGTGCTTGAGAGAGGGAAATACTAATTCTGTTGTAGAAAGCGATGTGACATGCCATCTGCACAATGCGGGGCAGTTCTGGTCATTCATGTTCAAAAAAGATTGATTCACGCTGGAACAGGTGCAAAGAAAGGCAGCAGGAGGATTAGGGCGTTGGAGAGCTGAGGTTATAAAAGTAGACTAAAAGAGCTTGGCTTATTTAGTCCAGCACCATGAAGGCTGAGAGAGGGATATGATCGCTCTCTATAAATATATCCTGGAGGTTAATGCTAAGGAGGAAGAGGAGCTATTTCAGTTAAAGGACAATGCTGACACAAAAGCAAATGGGCATCATAAACTCGGCATGCACAAAGCGAGGTGGGAAGTCAGGTGGATGTCAGGCCTTCCTGCTGGCAGGGTGAGGGCAGGGGGCTCGGGCAGCTCGTGGGGAGGCTGCATTGTTGTGGCTCCCCGTGCCACTGGCTGGGTACAGCAGCCATGGGCTCACAGGACCCTGGCAGGAGACATCTGCCCGAGCCTGTTAGGTGGAGTGCCAGGGAGGTGGCACAGCAGACCTGCAGCTTCCATCCTGCCTGGACCCTGAGGGCCACCAGCAGCCTCGATGTCCCTGCTCGGTCCCCTGCGTCTGCCCCACAGCCCAGGACTCCAAGTCAGCCCCTAGGGCCATCAGCCCCTGCTCCAGTGATGCCACAGCAGAGCTGGTCTCCACTCTCCACTGCCCTGCCCTGCTGTGGATAGGCACTTGCTGGCCATGTTAGCCCTGCTGCTGGGGGTGAGCAGCGCAGAGCCGTGCTGATCTTCACGCAGGCCTTTCACCAGCCCCTCGGTCACAACAGCCATAGTAGTCTCAGTTTGCCATCCTGGAGAGGGAGGAAGCACCTTTGAGATGGGTTGCACTGGTGCCCGCTTTGTTTCGTGGCCAGGGGAGGAGAGGTTCCTCTGTAGTAGCTTTGATGGGGAATTTCGGGGTATGGAAGGAGGCGGCTGCCCTGACCTGCTGCTGGCAATGGGGCTGAGGCCCGGGAGAGCAGCCGGCTCCCCAGGGCTGGTGCTGCAGTGGTGCGGGGCGTCCCCAGGAGGCCGCAGACATTTTGTTCCTGGCGCAGAGCGCAGTTGGCCTCTGCAGTTAGCCCATGGCCAAGAAGCTCCCTCTGGGTGTGTCTGTCACTTGAAATCACTTGCATCGTGTTGTGCTTCAATTCTCTGACTTGGGCGTCAGATCTCACTGCCTAAAAACATTGGCAATGTGAACAGGCGAGCGAGTTGCTCTTGGTGGTGGGAGCCGAGTGGGTGCTGGCTGCCTGTCCAGTTTTATGTCTGCCCCGTGCCATATGCTTGCTGAGAGGCTTCACCTTCAGATCAGCGGGATGGCAAGGAGCTGCCAGTGAAACTGTGCCTCCTGCCGAAGGGCGCTCGGACAGGGCAGGAGCCCTGCCTTCCCTCCCCAGGGCAATGCTGCTGCTTGCTCTCAGGATGCTCTGCTGGTACAGAGCTCCCAGCACACCCCACCTTTGGCGGCCAGGCCACCCACCTGAGGACCAGGTGACATAAAGTGATGGAGACCGTACCTAGCTGGCAGGGTCAGCTTTTCTTGCTCTTTGCAAAACAAATAATGTCACGGTCACAAGTATCCCAACTCATGTGTTTTGGGGCTTTCCCCCCCCTCTTTTTTATTTTCATGGCTTGAGGCTGAGGGCAAGCCCATGGGATGAATATTTCACTCCGGACTTCCATTCAGCCGTTAAGTCAGGATGTTTGCCACAAAAGGAATTCTTTCTTATATCTCCAGGATAATAGCTGGGCAGGATGGCGGGTAGCTCATTCAGGATGAGACATTGCAACACTTTTATTCCTGGCATAGGATGGCACGTGGCTGTACCACCTCTGGGTAGGTGCTCGGCTGCTTGGCTGACAGTGCTTCTTTAAGGGGAGATTTTTTTTTT
>VYXH01012807.1:295220-375744 GCA_013397275.1 Burhinus bistriatus | reverse complement strand
TGAAAAAGAAACCAACTCTTTTCTTGCTTTGCCCAGTGAGTTCTGCTGGTTGGGACATCCTGTATCAGAAAGGGACCCGTCAATGCGTGCGTTAGATACCTGCTGCCCTCTAATGGCTGCCTGTCCCTGCAAGCCTTGGGACAGCACAGGTTTTGTGTATTCAGTGAAAGAAATCTGCTTAGCTCAGAGCTTTTCCCGGCGATTTCATAGCATGGGACAAATCTCTGGAGAGAGAGCGTGGAGAGATCTCTTCATTACTCTTCATGGTATAACGTGCCTCTTCCTTGTCCCTGCACTCAGCGCAAACCCCATCTTTTGCTCCTTGCATCTGCCGCATCCCATCCTGCTTTGATTCCTATTAAGGAAGTACTTGCCTTTCCTAACAGCTTTAGATGCGGTTTAGAGGGTGGACAAAGAAGAAAAACAACAGCACAGGTCTTGAACTCCATCAGCTTTCTGCAGACCACAGGAGACCTGCAGAACATGGTCGGAGAGACACTGCTGTGGACTTGCCAAACACTTGGAGAGAGTTCAGACAGCTCTATTTGTGAAACGCTTTACTGTGGTAACGGAGACACACAGTGTCAACTTCTGCTAGTTCACTACCAGACGTGTAATAATGTCTCCTCTGTTCTGAGAAAGCTATCGGTGCCCTGCCTGCCTTGTTGACTTAGAGGGATTACATTTCTTACCGAGTGGGGACTGTGCAGTTCCCTGCTGAATGGCTTGCTGCTGCTTATCTGCGGGCAAGGTACAGCATGTTGCTCCCTCAGGAGCATTTCCTGAACCAGTACGGGCTCCCTGGAAAGCCTGGTGCTCACCGATTGCTGTGGAGTTGTTCTGGTTTTCTCTCCAAAACCAAAATCTGTAAGACTGTCTGGAGGTACACTGCTGTATTGGAGCAGCACAAGGGAAGCAGTAAGATATCTGGAAGGAATTTTGCAGATGAGTTAATGATCAGTGGAGTATGAACAGTGGTACCGACACAGCCTGCATCTCTTTGCCAAGGATCTAGCATCCTACTGAGGACTGGAGGCCGTAAGCGACAGGGGAAAATGAAAGATGAATTGCAGTTAAGCAGATGAACAAGCACTCTGAGAGCTCTTGCAGGAAAGTTCCAGGGGCTGAAGCCTAACCTCATTCACAGCTTTCTCCCTCTTTGACTTAACTACTTTTGCTAATTTTGATAACAATCTCAATGAGAACACAGGATCACGACTGTTGTTTCATCACAGTTAGTCAGCCTCGGTGAAAGTTTAATGAAAACAGCAAGGCTGCAATCTTTGATGTTCCCTATTCTATCCAGCCTGGAAAGAACAGTTTTATGCTCTATTTATAACATGTATTTTAAATCTGGGTTTGTACATTTTGGAAGGTGGGGGGGGGGGGGAAAGCCTGGCTTCATTCAGATCAGTGGGAGTTTTGCCACGATTTGCATGGGCCAGGTTTTCATCCTTGTTTATGTAGTTTTGCAGCCAGGCTGAAGAACTATTTGGATGCCTGGGCCAGAAAAAGAAATCTTGAATCTCAACATTTTTTTTCACTGCTGCAAACAGTTGGGGTAAAAATGCTGGGAAAGTCCCAAGGAAATTGAACTGGCATAGAAGTCATGTGAGTAGCTGGCTGTGTTTTCGATGCTTTTTTTGTGCTCCCCATCTCCCCTCTCGCTGCCTGAACTGAGAATGATGTGCTACAGACGAACCTGATCTGCAGAGAGCTGCAATTCTGACATGCAGCCATCTGCAATGCCTTCACCAGCAGGGGATTGCTGGGTAGCTTTTTAAGATCAGATAATAGGCGGGTGCAAGACAACCAGAAGTCTGAACATACTTAGTAAGCAACGTTCCTGACTAATGTAGGCAGCAGCCGGTTTAATAGCAGTCCGCATTTGGTAGCCAAGGCGCTATGGGATGTGCTTGGATCAGGTTTGGGCATGCACCAGGTGAAAAAACTGCTCTGTTAGATGGGTTGCTTTTTCTAAGCAACACACTGAACTAGGAGTCGTGTGTGAAAAGGATTTCTAGGTCACATACCTGCGACTGTGAATTTGCACCCGTGGGGTTTTCAGGTGGTCTTTCTATATCTAGTAGCACTCATCAGCTTCTAAATTCCCCAGTCTGTGTCTGTGCAGCAAAGAGCATGTGCAGCTGTTCACTTCATTTGACAAATCCTGCACCTCATATTCCTGAATAACAATCAACACACTTAAATTTTCTATTTTGGGTAGAACAGTGAAACCAATAGGTTGCAATGTAGTTTTTACCCCAGAAGCTGCACTGATTTTAAAAATGACTACATCTGTGCAGCTTTGTCCACTAAAACACTGGGATGCAAGGTGCCAGACAAACTAAGCTGAACATCCATACATGTCTGCAAGATTTTAAAGCAGCTGTATGATTTTAAACTCATTTAGTGTAATATTTTACCACCCAAGAATAGCACCTTGTGTAGGGAAAGTTTCATGGGTACCACCAAGGGCTGTGCTGGATTGTTAGAACAGGGAACTCTTAAGGTAGAGCTCTGAGCTAAAAATAAGTCACTCAGTCCAAGTGTCCACATAAGGTTGTGCTATGCTCCATAGCTTATCTGGTAGCAGTGACTTCAGAGTAACTACATTCAAGAAGGCAAAAAGAAAATTTGGTCCCAGGCTCTGATCTCAGAACCTCCTGTAGGCCCCAGAAGCGCGTAAGGCAAACGCTGATGGTTGTTTGGTGCAATGCTGTCCCTTCTTTCCACAGAATTTGCCTCTGAAGAATGAGGATCCGGTCAAGTACAGACTAATCCTGGACCTGAACATGATGGCTGAAGAGTTGCTGGACTGGATCCTACAGGCCTTATTTAAAACAAAACCAAAGAAAACAAAAAAGACATACCCAACAGTTCTGCTGACACAGGCTGGATTTTTGCCTGAGGGATACCTACCAGGTTTGACACTTGGTGAATGAAAAGTGAAACTGTGGGGATGACTTTCCCGTTTTCTTCAAATAAACACACCAACACTCCCATCAAAAGCAACGCTCCAAACAGAACCAGTTTGGCTTCCTCTCCTAGGCAGGACCCACCAGAGAGAATTTTGTCAAATCTTGCCAAGATGCTGGTGGCTGTAATAAGCTGGATATAAACGGGGCAAAGGGCCAGCCCACAGGCCTTCCCTTGCCCCTACCGGGGCAAAAGGGATAGGTGAGATTTCCCTGCTGTTGTTCAGCTGTTGGTTGCCAGAAGAAGCTGTTTTCTATTTGGCCTTGCGCTGGTTGAGCAGCCCCGTCTGCAGCTGTATCGTGTTACACACTGTTGCGCAACCCCATCCTCTCTTGCAAACAATGACAGAAGCAACCTAAATCATGAAACATAAAGACTATAATTAAAGAGGGGAAAGTGCTTATTTTGCATTCGGATACCCACAGCCAATTCAGATTAGCTGAACTAGCAAATCTCTTGGCACAGGCTTAACGAGGATAACATTCGCACTGGACTAAATGATGGGTTTTTTACCCCACTGTGGGCCAAGACAGTAGCGTAACCTGACTAATGCTGCCATGGCTTGGGCAGTTCTCCCTCTTCTTAACAGACAGCGAGATTTACACCACGAACAGGAGGAGCCTTGCAGTCAAAGGCTCTGCCTCAGCTTTCAAAACCATTAGCACCCAGGGAAGCTCTGGTCCAGGATGATGCTTCAGATCCGTTTCTTATAATTGGAAGTTTGCAGGACTACAAATCTAAAGTATCTGCTGAGACTATGCCCTACATTTTCCTGCCGGGCTTACCCTCTTCACGCTGGCTGGGGGGTTTATGCACCCATGCAGCTTGCTGCTGCAGTTGGCTGTGAAAAGTGGAAGCCCCCAGCCAGGAACTCCGAATTTAGTGTGTGACTGTGCAAAGACCCTGAAAGCTTTGGAAAGGAAAATGTTTCTGAACCCTCTACTTCCTCCCTCCCACCTCTCAAAGGAAAAAGAGCCACAGTTTTTAAGATCTGATATTTATTTCAGATTTTTCTTGCTGGAGGTCTTCCTTGGGGAACCCAGATTAGTAGCTTACGCAGGCATTAATGAAACAGCAGCTGTTTAATGTTAAACAAAGAGAGATTTTCATCCAACTGATTGCTAGATATTTGAGTTAAATAAGAATTAATTAAGAATAAAGGCCCTGCTTCCCTTTTAGCTTGCAACTTTTACTCGGTGAACATCTCCACGGGACTCAGTTGAGTTTTCTGATTTGTGCCACAGCCATCAGGACTCCAAAAGTTCTAAGTAAGATGAAAAAAAAAGGTGAATGTTTGTATGTTGTTGCCTTGGGGACTATGAAACTACATACCTGCTGGATCTTCAGTGGACCCAAGGAATATCTAATGGGGGAAGAAAAGAGTTTAAGTTTAAAATGTAAAATATGGGGAAGGTGAGTCAGCATAATTTTGATGCTGGTGGCTCCACCCACCTGTTTTAATCATGCATCTTCCCCTTTTTTCTGCTGTAATCATTCTCTGCACATAGTTAGAATTACTTTACAGATCACCGAATGCCAGAAATGATGCAAGTTACACTGTCCCAGTATCAGTGACACCCACATCTTGCTAATTTATATTGGATATGAAGATAATTACCCATGACTGTGGGCAAGTAGGTCAACAGTTCAGTTTATGGAGAGTTCTGCAAAATACTGATGACAAAACACTGCAGCATCTGTACCGCTGGTTGCATAGTGAACACTTTCTTGTCCCACTGCTGTCCAAAACCCTGCATTATCCCTTCCCACAGCCATCCCATCACAGCCAAAAGCTTATCTATCTGAAGAGTCAGGCAGCTCTTCAAATGGGAAGACGTTGCAGGATGTTGAATAACAGTTCTGTTTCTCTACATGCGTACATTTTTTACAGTTAATCTCTCATTCCTTTGCCTCCGTCTCTGTGAGGAAAAGTTCAGGCATCTTAGCCTTGAAAATAGCTCCATGTTGCCTGGACAGTTAGCTAAACCTGAGATGCAACAGGTTATTCCACAGTGGCATTGTTAAGGCTGGGGGCTGTGGTTACCAGGAGGGCACAGTATCACATTTTATTGACTGCAGTATCAGTCAGATGCGAGACGCTGCCTCTGCTGACACAGCGACCCAGTTCTCCAGCTCAGGTGTACCTATAACTCGGCTTTCTCTCAGAGCTCCACATCCAGAGACCTTTCTTAACCTCCCCCAGGTTTTAGGCCCCTCATTTTTGTGTACATCCTCGGATGAAAACCTCAGCAACCCTGAGCTAGTCTAGCTCTGCTTAGCTTTGCTATAGTCTTTGGGTGGGAACCATGATGATTTTGCATGCTAACAAGCCCTTAATTGCACCTGCATTTAGGTACCTCCTCCGCTGAGCTGAGCTGAGCTCACAGCATGTGGTTCATCATATACCTGAATGTATAGCAGGTGACCAGTCTTACATGCTGATAGAGAGGAGCGTATTTACAGCTGGGATCATGTCCAAGCTATAAGGCCCAGCAGAGCCTGGCAAGGAGGTTTGTCTGTGAAGGCAGGGGGGGGAACAGCAAACTGGAGCTAATGGGGTTAATTCAGCACTCCCTTGCCTTTAGGGCTGTCCCAGTTTGCTCACCTGCTTTTAGTCTAGTGATGAAGCAGCAACTGGTGCAACCCACCATTTTCATCGCCTTTATATTTGGCCCTCTAGCAATTGGGAAAGAGTTTGGACTCAGTAGTAGCTCTTATTTTCCCCTTAGGAAGGATTGAAGTAGAAGTTAAGGTATCTGGAAACATTGCTCCTAGTGCAGGTTCCTGCCCTCTCCTTCATGGAGAGACAGGCTGACCTGATACTCCCTCTATTTACAGGAGCTTCTCTGACTCTGAAGGTATTGTTGCCAGGCAATTTTTAGAGAAATGTATTGTTTATTTTTGATTCTCTAAATATGGGCTTAAGTGCATAGACAATCATCCTTTTTATTGCTTTTCTTTTTTTCTTTTTTTTTTTTAAAAAAAACATACTTTGGGAATACTTAGACCTAAGGCTGATGCTCCGTATCAGAACTTGGCTCTCTGTGATGCTGTAAGGAGTGCAAGGAGAAACAGCTGCCTACGGACTGCAGAAGAAAGGCTCTTTGGCAGCCAACGGAGTTGCTGCTGCAAAGACCCTGGGAAAATTGTTCCCATGGATCACAGTGCCTTGTTGGATGTAGGAGTAGTTGGGTATTTGATACGTCTTCAGAAGTTGAATGTTTACAAAGTCAGATCCTAATATCAAACACTTGGTAACTTAAGAAGGTGGAATTGTATGTTATGTTGGTGTATTCTTCGTTATCCTCCATGTCTTCCTTCCTGTAGACTACCAGTCTGTTTTCTGCTTTAACTCTGTAATGCTAAAAGCCATTTGTAACAGGTTGTTCTCTTTTTTCAGCTTTCGGTGACTCTAGTCAAATTCAGAGTTAATTTCTTCTACATATGTTAAATACAAAGGTTCTCTTCTCGCTCAAGTGCTGCTTTGCTGAAGTCTGTCCTTTGTTTTCTCTCTCTATTTTTTTTGGAGTCAAATTTATGGTTGCCTCTCCACAGAGTATGAAAGTTTCTTTTTATTATTATTTTAAGTAAAAAATATAACTGCCATGGTGTCCCACTTCCTGGATGACATTGGCAACTTTACGTGTGGCTACTGACATTTCAAGAGAACCATCTTATACAGGCAGTCTGTGTTTGGCTAAATTTAGCAAGCCACGGATCAAGTGGCAAGTATGTTCCACCCTGAAACCTATTTTAGGGAGGAACTCGGCATAGGCACCAAGAGGTTAAAAAGCAGTGTGGGGGAGAAGAAAAAAAAAGACAAGAAGCAAAATATTTTGCAAGAATCGTTGCTATGTTCTGAGCTTCAGCTCTTGAACGCTGCGGCTCTGAATCACGTTCGCTGGGGAAACAGCTGCAGCTGTTTAAGATGCTACTGCTCCTCAGCTGTTTGTTACCTTCCTTTTGCAAGCTGGGGTCTGAGCACAAACCTTCCTCAGCAGATTAGGTTTAACGTACCAGCTCCTAACCTGAAGCAAGTAAGACTCAGGCGTGTACCCACTTCCCCCAGCATCCCTGGGAAGTGTGGCAGTCCCTGCAAGAGGGCTGGGTTGGGCATGAATATTGTAAGCAGCCCCAGCAAGTTTCTGTAATGGGTTTGGAAGGGCTGCGTTTCTGGGCACTGTGTGCCTGAGAGTCCTCACTGTACTCTGCTGTCCCAGATCTACATATTCAGTTGTGACTGAGTTAGTTAAAATTGTTTTGGAAAATTGACTTGGCTAAATCACAGAGAAACCATGGTGTGGACATGCTGGTCTGTAATTAATTGATGAGCGCTAACCAGATAAAAACCGGTTGTCAGCTCGCGTAAGTGCATTCATATGGGTTTGTGCGTGTTTAGCCAAACAGTTCAAACCCTGTTTTGATTCAACTGCTTCTAGACCCTGTTTGTTCCCTCCTATAAAAGGGTACATTAGGAAAAAGGAGGTGTAACGCTGTCCCAGAACGGAGGTGTCCCACTGCGTGCCCATCCTTTCCCTACTGCCAGGGCTGCCCTGTGATGGAAGATGCAAAGCAGACTGCCTCCTTGGGAGCCCTGCCAGCGGCTGACTCAAGGCAAAGTATCTTGGGGACTGGCTGGAATGGATAAGAGCCGCACCCGGGCTGGTTAAACAGCACACCTGGTGCTGTCTGCTCCGGCAGCGATTGGGAAAGACATTGGTGTTTGCTGGCATAGCCCCCTGACAGCATGCCCATGGCTCACCTGGGCTTCAGCTGCGAGCAGGCCTGCAAGCTCGCACAGCTTCGAGGTCTCGTGTTGCCCCAGCCTGTGCGGGTGGGGAGCTGGCACAGCCCTGCTCCTTCCCTGCTGGAGGAGAGGGATGGATGAAACTAGGCTGGGGGCAGCTGAGTCACGGGCTGGCTCCTTGCTTACTCTTGGGGCAGCTTCTTGCTTGAGGATCCAGAGGTATGTTAGAAACAGGAAAGGGACAGATAGTTTCTTGTGGGGATGCTGGGCTGGCAATCTGGAAATGTAGGAGATTCCCAGCTGTGCTACTGGCCTTAACTTCCCCTAGAAACAAAGAAGGGCTAAGAACTCTGCTATCATGAAGTTCAGGCTCTGGAATATTGAACATTACTTAAGGGGAGTATTCATGGAACTATCACTTGGTTTGTGTTTTTATTAGCAACACTGGCACTTATTAAAATGGGAATAATCTGGACATCTAACAGGCTCTTCATTGTGTAGCTTGCTTGCCTATCTATTCTTTTACTGAGTTCAAGTCAATTGATGAAATAGTTCAGGGTCTTCTGCGTCAGCTGTTAGTGCAGTGTGAGAATGAGGGTGATTAAGATTTTTCTTAAGTTTTCATACTATAGTTGCAGGAAAAAAGAAGAGGGTGTTCCCTTTTTTGTTAGGATGCACTAGACAAGTCCTTATTAAATCTGAACACAGAGATTTTTGGCCAGCCTGAAAGGCATCCTCACAATAAGAAAGCTGATGCAGTAAGTGCTTTTGGTGCCCAAGTGTTTAGGAGAGATACTTTCTGAAGCATTCAGTACTCTTTTTCACAAAAGTCGCAAGAGCACTCCGTACTCAGCCCTAAAAACCTCTTGATATCAGCAAAGCCAGCGAAGCCCATATTTAGCTTTCTTGGTATTCCTAAAGCTGGAGGAGAGGAGGAAAGAAATCCCACTCTGGACTTGAAAGGAAGTACACCTAACTTCCCCTCCATGGGAAAAGAGCAAGTATTTCTCAAGCCCCAAGAAACTCCCCTGAAAAAGAGCAGAACCCCAATTTAATAGTGATGTTTTTGCAAGCAGCCTTAAAATCTCAACAAAGGAAGGCAGAATTAAACCTCTTGAAGACATCACCTTGACCTTATTTGGGGTACCACAGGTTGGAGTGGGGGTTTTCAGATCAGACTTGTCCTTCCCCATTTTCTCTGTGAAAGTGAGCAGAAGAAGAAGGGGTCACTTCAGCCCCTGCTTGCAGGATACAGCAGTGTTGAAGAGTGGAAAAGAATAATTCAAGGCTGCTTGGAAAGAGAAGGAATCCAGTTCCCACCTTAATCAATGAAATGGGCTCTTTCCTATCGATTTTAGTGAGGGCCGCCACAGACACTAATAGACTGAGGTGAAATTGCAAATAGACTAAACCTCGCTGAAACTGGTGGTGGAGGGAGAATCTGTGCCCTCTGTTTACGGTAGGAGTAGGAAACAGGTGAGTTCCCTAATGGAACTGGAAGGGTGGAAATACTGGAGCTCCTGCCCCAAACACTCATGGTAGGCGGCAGGGGCTTCAGCTGGCTACTGACTTGTCAAATATGAAAGGATTGAGAAGAGCAGGGGGAAAAAATGATGGTGTCTTTTTAATGATAGAAGAATGCTGTCCTAATGCCTAACTGCTGTTGAACACACCATCTAGCTCTCCCCTTTCCTCTGTTCCTCCTCTGACTGAAGCGAGCTACTTGGGGAGACATAAACAAACCCAGCACCCCTCACCCTCCCAACAGTGATTTTAATCTTTTCTCCAGTAGGATCAGCTTGCTGTGGGATGGCAGGGATGGTCACGCTGGCCTGAGGGAGAAGCACAGCTGCAGACGGGGGTTGTGAGGAGGTAAGAGGCAGGGATCTGAGGGTGATTCTTGGGGGGGAAAAAAAAAAAATAAATCTGCTGAGTCTTGTGCTGGCAGCTGAAGCTGTTAATGAACTGGCTGTGGATCTGCTTGCGGAGGATGGGCAGCTATATTAATGCCTGGTATTGACAGGTTTGCTGGTGCACCAGCCTGTTACTGGAGGTGGCTTGGGAGCAGGTACATGCTGTGCTGGGCTGTCCCCTCTGCAGGGCAGTAGTCTCTGGCAGAGAAGGGGTCAGTGGCCCACAACTGGCAGTGCCCTTGAGCCCAGCAGCGGCAATAGCCAGAGCTGCTGTCAAGGTTTGAAGAGGCTTTTAGACAGAGTATGAATTTCAAAAGGCGACATGAGAATGTGAGCAAATATGTCGCTTTGTTGTTTGATCTCTGCTGTGTTCACGGGGCAGAAAAAAGGAATTTGTGCATTTTTTGCAAGAGATGGAGGGAACACCTCATTCATTTACCAAATCCGCTTGTAACGGAATCTTGCCGCTCCCTGCATTTTTGGCTGGCTGCTGAGGTCAGATGGGCTAACAGTAGCACTGTGCTGGGGTTAGTGTCGCTCTAGTTATGAGGAGGGAGCTCCGTCTTGTCAACATCGGCAGAAATTGTCTCTTACTATGGATACAGATGATACTTAAGTCATTAACACTTCAGTGATAAATATCTCCTCACATGGTAAAGTCCTAGGAAAGCGGCTTTGATAAAAATCAAGATGATTGCTTAACTGGAAACTTTCTGTTTTCAAGGCACTTGCACTGTGTTGGTGTGTGACACTAGACTTGCTCCAACAAGTAAGGGCCCAGTGGGGCAATCCATAAGCTTTGTGGCCTGGTCCTTGTCACCTGTTTGGAGGGCCCTTCAAAGCAGGCAGTTGGCCACTCTTACGCTGTTGGTGATGGCAGAGGTAGCAGCTGAGGCACTGCAGCCCCATCTGTGTTTCATGATGGTCTTTCTTGTATCAGGAGGCCAGGTATGAGCTCTCTCTGTGGGACAGGAGGGGCCGCCGGGTCCTCAGGAAAGCTGGTAATTGGGTTGGTTTCCAGAAAAATTGATGCTTGTGGGTAGCTCCTCTAATGAATCCCAGGAGCTCTTGGAAAATGGTTTGCTCTGGTACCACCAGCTCAGGACCATCCTCCTGATGGCCTTGGTGAGAAGCAGGGTGGGTTTAGGCTTGTGTGAATGCCTGCGGCAAAGGCAGTGTTTCTGAGAAGCGTTGTCCTGACTACGTGTACACAGGTCAGCTCATCCACCTGTGTGTGATATGTGATGTTCAGGGAAGATCAGGAGTGTAGTACTCATGTGGTGAGAAGAACTTGTGGCCTGCGCCTAGCTAGAAATTTGAGCACCGCTGTCCCAGAGCACGTAGCTTGCAAAGCTTCATTTGCTGGTAGTTTCTGCAGTTGTGGTAGAGAAGGGCCAAGTTTCAGGGAGGAAAAAAGTGGCTATGAGAACTTTTAAATCACTAAAAAAAGACACAGACACTGCAATCTTTGCTATGACTCATCTGGGCTGTTGTTTGAAACAGGCAGGCTGAGCAGTTGTGGACCTCCTTGCTCAAGGGAGCAGCACTCATTTGTGAACTCGCTGAAGCCCTGAAAGCAGAATTGGTGTAGGTGAGCAGTTCGCATGCTGAGCCTCCGACCACTGATTTCCCTTCAACCACGGCCAGATGCAGCTTAGGGAGAGCTAGCAGGTCATGGCTGGCTAGTTTCTTCCCACCTGTTGTTTCCACTGCTGCTAAACAAGTTTGAGAAGTAAAAATCCAGCAAATATGTTCTCATTGCCATCTTTGTCCTGCGAACAAACAATGAAATAGTTCCAGGAATATCAGTAATTCCTGGATGATGGGGCTTTGCACTGCAGTGAGTGGTGCAAATGGAGGGTGGGGAGTGTCTGTGAGGAAAGCTGGTGTCTGCATTATTCAAAGTGTGAGTGGAGATAATTTCAGGATGATTTGGCAATGTTTTTCCAAACTTGAATTTTATTCCAGATTCACAGAGAGTCAAAGCACTGCTGCGAACTGCAGCAGCTTGTTCGGTCACCTCCCTTCAGTGAACAAGCCATGCTCCCGTGGGGCCTTGCTGGGACATGAAAGTGCCGACAGATGAGTTCTGGCAAACCTCGCAGCATCGCTGCCTCCTCCCTGGGGATTAGGGACCCGTCGAGCCCCAGCAGGAAAGAGTATGTCCCCTCGGCTCAGCAAACCCAGTCTCCTGAGGAGGGTAGGTCTGTGCCGTTTGACTGTCCGGCAGCCCGGGCACTGGGCAGAGGAGTGCTGCTGTCCCCGGCCACCGCTGCTGTTTGCTCAGGGAGCGGGAGTCGGGGCGATAACGTGTCCCTTGTGATAAAGCACTTTTGTTGTTTGCCTGCTGGGTCAGAGCTAGGTAGCTGCTCTGCATTGCTGTGCGTTATGGGTGTAGGCTGTTTAAAAGAAATTAAAAAAGGGACTTTGAATGGGCTGGGTGCAGGTGTCAGAGGGTTAAAACGGAACAGTTCCAGCAGTCGCTGGAGGGAGAAAGTTGTATAACATCACCTTACACCGGCTAAACATCTCCATCTTAGCTAGCCAGCCCTTTATAACCTTGATGCGAGAGAGAAACGCTCGTGCAATTGTAAAGCCATCGTCTGTTTAAGGATTTTTAATTCTTTTTTTAAGCCAAGGTAGCCATCCTCAAGGCAGGAAAAAAGATTACTGGGGCGAGGTACGAGGGGAAAAAGACTAGTGCCGGGGCTCAGTAGTTTAATAGTGCCACCTCCTGGATGGCTGTGCGAGGCAGGGATGTCCCAGCTTTGCACTGACGTGTCCCACACTTATTAGCTGCCAGCTAGTAAGTCCCACACACGGACTTCTCGCCAAGCGCTGGGCGGTGTGGGGCTGCAAGGGGGAAAATCGGCTGCACTTTATACCTAGTCAGTGCAGCAGCCAGGAAGGGTCTTTGGTGTGCAAAGGCTGGCCCTGGCGGGATTTTTCCACTTCATGCAAAAACCACAAGTCTTCAATATTTTTTCATCTGCATGGGATGAAAAGATGTCCTGATCTTGCCTCCTCTCTCAGGGCTCAGAAAATAAAACGGTTTGATTCATAGCAGTGCAGGACAGATCCTCTTTGCTAAGGTCAGATCAATTGTCCAAATGCTGATATTTAAATTTCATAAAATGTTAAAGGCAACAGTTAAAAAGGTATTTTGAAATGAAAAGCCCCTTCCTATAGCACTGGTGTAGCGCTTTCCCCTTAGGAACAGGCTGGGATTTCCTAGTGTGAGGGGTTATCCGTTGCCCCATCCTCTAGGCCCCTGATCTATTAACACCAATTAGCACAGGACATGGGCTGCCACACAAGGCAGCGTGGATGTAGCCAGGCAGCCGTGCTGAGGCTGCACTGGGTGCTGCTGTGAATGCCTCTTCAGCCAGGATGATGTGAGGGTGGCATGGCTGGGTTCCCCCTCAAGACGGGGTGTCAGCTGGAGAGCAAGGTTTTGCCTGGGACTGAGGAGCTGGAGCCTGGGGTACTGTGGAAAAGGCTGTCCCTAGGGAAGCCTGTGGAATAGATCATAGAATGGTTCGAGTTGGAAGGGACCTTAAAAATCATCTAGTTCCAACTCCCCCTGCCGTGGAAGGGACATCTTCCACTAGACTATGTCGCTCAAAGCCTCATCCAACCTGTTCATGAACACTTACGATCTCAGCTTTGGAGGAAACCTTGGTTTCCCCAAAGGATTGGGTTTGCAGCCTTATTTTTACTGCTGTATTTGAGCATCTAGGACTGCCTTGCAAGGGGGGGACAGTCTGACAGCAGGTTAGGCAGCTCTTAACCTCCTGCTTTGTTTCCCTGCACCCGGCTGCGGCACTCCTATGACCCCTGCAGAGACAGTTTGAGAAGTTAAACCAGCAGAAAGCACAAGGCAGAGGTGAACAGCTTTCTGCTGGTGTGGTTTCATGAACAGGTGTGCAGCAGAGTGGAGTGAACCTAACATGGGTGTGAGGGAGGGGATGGGAATGCATAGCTGAGGTGGTGTGGGCATGAGGACATCTTCAGTGGCCTCTATGCTTTGCTCTGCCCTGGATGCTTTGTTTGTGATGGCCACTGGTGCAGCTGGGGCAGGCCTTCAGCAGCAGGGTACTCATAAGAGCACTTAGAGATGCTCAGGACCTTATAGGCAGCATTTTCCTCTCTAAGGAAACAATTTGTCTTTGCAGAGGTTCCAGTAACAGCATGTTGTGGTTTTAATTTTTTTGCTCTAGATGGTACAAAATATAATCACTTATGCAATACAGCAGACCAGCTTTCTAATCTTCCCTCTGTTGTACCACTTTGGCAAGTTCTTTGGATTTATATCTGTATTTCATGGTGTTCCCCATCCTCCTCACTTTCATCTCATCCTTCGGTGTTTCCTGTGGGTGTAGTTACTACTGAGGAAGCAGGAGTGACAGGAATGTCTTGAAATGGCTGTGATGGAAAAACCTGGTAGTGTGGTAGTGCCTCCTGAGCAGTGCTTCAGCCTGTGGTGGGGCAATGCAGAAACTTCAGCAATGCTTTTGATGTGAGGAATGCTGCATCCTGGGACCTTGACCCTTCAGCTGGGCTGAAGGATTTGTGGTATGAGCCAGGCCAGAGAATGGGCTGAGCCTAAAATAAGTAAATAAAGCTACAGCACAGGTCCAGTGTGTTGACACAACCAGGAATTCCTTCAGGCAATTTTGCTGCTGAAGCCCCGGTATCATCGAGATACAACTTAATAGTTTTAGACCTTCTTCCAAATGGCCCATGATGAGTCTTCTTCCTACCAGTCCTTTCTGCTGTGTAACCTCAGTCTGTGTCTGGAAGGCTCCTCCATTTAATCCATCCTTTAGCCACCACGCTTTTGAGACAAATGTTTGGGGCTTCATCCTCAGTGGAAGGTGAAAATTTGTAGAGGAAAATACCTCTCAGTCCTGATGAAGATTATCAGTTGTGTGAAGGTCTGCACAGAGAGATTATTTCAGTCAAGTCAACATAGGAAAATTTCCCTGAATCATTGGCACAGGTGGACTAGGATTATTGTCTCTGTCAAAAAATACTCTGGTGTGCTTAAACCCACAAATACCCAGGAGTCTACTTGAGTTTAAGTTTCTTACCTTGGCTGTACTTAGGGTTTGTGTCCATATTGCTCTTTTTTGCTGGCCAGTGGGAGCAGTTTGCTATTGTAGATACTACTACTGTGTGAGCAGGCAGCAGTGACTTGGAGGTGAAAAAATCCCGCAGCATTGTTTGCTTGCCACCTTCTGCAATTGCAGTACCAAATCTCATTGTAGTAGAGCCTCTAGGCCCGTTTATTTATTTGTAGTCATCATCCACAAGGTACTGATGTATTTTTGAACTCTCATGTCTCTTGTCATGTGTTTACCCTTGGAGAGGTTGATGAAAGAATTAGGAATGGAAAAGTATTGTGTATTCCTGATCTGGATCTGCAGTTCCCTAACACCCAGGGAGACCTTGAATTTGATGCTACTTTTCTGTTTCTTAGGGAACAAACCAAGCTATGAATAATAAATACAAGCTCTGGGGCAAACTGTTTTCCATTCATAAAATTCAACAGGAAAGACTGAATAGTAATTTCTGCCTGCTGCAAAGCAATAGGAACTCGATGTTGGGACTAGAAAGCTACTGACAGCTTCTTCAGCTTTTGCTGTGCCACAGTTAATAAATTGGTTCAGCTTTGATTTTTATCTAGATACAACAACGGTGTCTCCAGCTAAGTGATGCGGATTAGTGTCATTTTCAATCTGAGCAGTTTGAACTTGGAAAAATAAAGGCAAAACAAAGCCCCTTCCTTCTGTTGGTTTTTCTCTTGGCTTTCAGAATGGGAAATAGCTGGGGCATAACTTGAATAAATCAAGTAGAGAGAACAGAGGAAAGCCACGGCATTGTGTTTTGGGCTGAATTAAAACTTCTTGTGCAGACACTGAAGTTTCTGCTTCAGTGATGATGGGGTGAGAAATCAAATTGTAGGATGGCAATTTTTCTGTGGTCCTGATCCTGTAGTTATTTGTGTTTCAGCACCTGAGGGGTCCTGTGGGAGCCCAGGCAGAGCACTGCTGGGAGGGAGGCAGGGAGGAGGGGGTAAATCACTGCCAGCACAGTGGTGCAAAGTTGAGGTGGATCTTTGATGTGGGTGTGCTAGACAAGAGCATCTCAAGCATTCAGTAGGGAAACCTGATTATGACTTGCTCTCCTCCTGCCCTGGAGCAGCCTGTTGTTTTCTGCACTGATGTTTGTCAGGTAGTAGAAGGAGGTGAAGTTTTGCAAAGGGCAAGAGAGCATCTTGGATCAAAGTATTTGGTTTTTCAAGGTAAAGTTGCATTAAATTGGGGACAAGCAAATCAGCAACAGTGAAGAATAATCTGTGCATTTTATCACTCTGCTAACCCCAGCTGTAAAATTTTCCATAGGAAAGCTAATAAAATGGGAGCCACACAAGCAAACAGAGGGCACGGGATTATCGGCAAACATTTATTTTGGCTCTAGTGGAGCCACTCTCCTGATCAAAGCGCTTGGAGTTTGAACCTCTTAAGTTGTTCCTTGCTCAGTCTGGGAGTGCCCTGCTCTTGCATTGATGGCATCAGTATCCTCTGTGCAGCTGAGTGGAAGAAGGAAAGTATCAGTAGGGAGAAGGAAATGTATGTGTGAGGCTGCTTTACTGCAGTGTGAGACAACTGTAGCTTATTTTAGCTTTGCCAGCCTCTGCCTGGTTTAGGGAAAACAACCTAAGGCTTATTGTATAACTAGATAGTACAGGCATTATCACAGGGCCAACAGGGAATGCTTTACCATCTTGCAGGCTCGTGCCTGGCAGACTGAGTAGCTCTGCAACCCTTATCAACAAAATATCCTGCGGGCAGAAATCCCCTTGAGCCTCAGGCTGGGCCCTTTGGGAGCCTCTTCTCTGTCTGATCTCTTTGTTCAGGGTTCCCCCCTTCTCCCCCAACTAGAGATGCTTAGCCATTTGTCTGCTGGCTGAATCGAATTGCTCCTCTCTGATTAGGCTCCATGGCTGGTGTCTGGCGGGGGCTCACCTGGTGAATGTACTGTTCTTATTCAGTCTCACTTGTGGGTGAAATACTTAGAGCTTCTGGCAGCAGGTAACATGGGTGAGGAGTGCAGTAGTGTCATGGAGAGGCAAGAGGGAGGAGAAAGTTTTAAGACCTCATGAGCAGGATCTTTCTGTGCAAACATCTTGCATCTGACTTTATATGTTAAGAGCAGAACAAAGGCAGCTTTATTTCTGACTTTCTTTCCATGGTTTCTTATCTCACTATTTTTGTCCCTTCTGTATTTTTCTTTCTTTTTTTTTTTGTTTTTGTACTCTGTTGGGGAGATTGTTGTAGATGCCAGTGTGCTTGAGTTCAGATCCAGTTTAAGGCCAGCTCCTTATGTATTTACACCAGAGAGGTCTAAGAGACAAGCGTGAAGCTGGGCTTGAATGTACCTGCTAATACAGCGTCTCTCCTCTCTGGGCCAGGGCAGTGCTGAAGAACCAGAGTATCTCTGCCTAAAAGGAGAGGCCAGGCTGAGCAGTGAGGGAAGAGGGAAGACAGCGGCAAGTTAACCCTGTGGATGTTAGTCTGCAGAGGATTGCTTCATAATACATTTTTTACAATTCTTACTTTTAAATGGCTCCACATTACCTAGCTAGAGGTAGGCCAGCGTACTTGTTTTTTGGGGCCTCCCTGGAGGTGGGGGTACTGAAGGGAAACTGGAGCAATCTGGAAGGCCAGCAGAGCAATCCAAGCAAGTCATTCCTCTCCCTGTCCCAAGGGACCATGTGTGACTTCCTGTCCTCGTATCTGCCACAGCCTGCTCTCTTGCGCTTCATGAGGAAGGTATTGCATCTGTCATGAGGTCCAGGAAGGCTTTCCTGTTCCAGACTAGTTGAACAACTGTGGCATGTGCCACATTAGCCTGAGAGCTGCCCTCCAGGGGAGCCCCATCCTACTGCTGCACAAGAGCATCTCTGCAGTGTCAGCCACGTAATGAGGCTGGGTGGGCAAGAGCTAGATTTGTGGGTGGACCTTCATGCTGATCCAGGGATGTGCTGGTGTAAAGGAGTGGTGGGATCTCTGTTCATGTCTGGCAATCTTGGACCTTGCCTGCTGTGATACAGAAATCTCAATTCTGTGCCTAGGCTGGGCATGACTTGGTAGAAACATTGTAGTAACTGTTTTATCTCAGCTTTAACTCATTATTGAGTGTATTTGTAGCATGCTGATCATTGTGTTTGCCTGAGCCCTGTGGGAGCTCCTGGGGACCAGACTCTCATCCCATCTGTCTCACTGAGGCATTTGTCAGTCCTGGGAAGGTTAGTTCAGAATAATCCATTAAAGAGACTGGGATCTATATTCTAGGTAGATCATCATAATCCGTTGCATGAGAGCTGAGGGTAAAGGTAGCTTCATGCTTTACCTTACCAGTGTTGTCTGGGACAAAAACTTGATTTTTTTTTTTTTTTTGTCAGAATAACACCCTTTAGATGTCCTGTTCCTCTCATTCCCCTTTCTCATGCTGCAGAGCACTATCAGAAGAATAAAATGGAGCTGCTCTGGGGTTATTTTAGCACTACACTGGAGAGTGTAGAAGATGGTGTGTGAGAAATTCAAACTATGGGTCTTTATGGAAAGGGTAGCATCTTTCAACGTAGCAGCATAAAGACACTTCCAATTCAGGCAATCTTGCCAGTAAGGGCTGAGAGCCCAGAATCTGGCGGTGGGGTTCACTTGTGCCTCATCCCCCTGACTTCAAGGAGAGCTGGCTGGAAATGTGAAGATTCTTGTTTTGGCAAAACCCAACTGCCTCCTCGCTCAGGCTGCAAATCCCTGGAGGGTATTGCTCTCACTCTTGCACAGCTGAGCTGTGTTCAGCTGGATGTTGCTACAGTGGCCTTACTAAGCTTTTTGAGGCTATTTCAGAAAGACAACTGCAGTAGCTGCCAAATGCATTTGAATTCTGGTGTGATTGTGTAAATACACCACAGACCTTCTGGGACAGCAAGGGATTAATTAGCTGTGCTGGGATCAATGAAGATGAGCCCTGTTTTTGTTGCTTGACCATGCACAATGGTGTTTGACTAGAAACAGGAATTCAAGGAAGAAACAGGGGCATTTCTGAGGCTGAAGGGGCAGAGCCCTTTTTAATTTAGAGAGCAGCTGAGACCTTGAGCTGCTAAGCCCTGAGTGGTTTTTAGACAAGGAAGTTCCATGGCTCTGTGGTATGGCAAATATACCTTTCTTCTGCTGTGGAGAAAGCTCCAGTTTAGGCCTTGGAGTGTGGGTTTAAGATTTAGTCTTGGTTCTTCAGCTTAATTCTAAGAGAAAAAGGACAAGCAATTTTTGTGATAAGAAGCCAAATGTTCAGCTAGTGCTGGGAGCAAGGCTCTGCAAAGTCTGTGTGTGAGCTGAGCAATAAAAGGTCAGTGATGGAAGATCTCAAGCACCAGAAATCTGATGATTTAGGGATTAAATTCCCACTTTTCTGGGGAGTTGAGACCTCCTGCAGCAGCTTCTGCTACAGATGCTCTAGGGGAGCCCCTGCACTATGCGGAGGCAAAGGCTGGCTTGTTTGCCGTGGTGGGCCTGGAGGTCCCTTCAGGAGTGGCCCAGGGTGTAAGAAGCCTGGTGAATTTAGCTAAGAGGATCTTGGCTATTATGGGATTGATTTCAAGTAGAAGTGCTTAAACTAGCACTGGGTTTGTTTTTCATCTGATAACAAACCAAGAAGCTTGGTGGAAGGAATTTGGGTTTTAGTCATTCTTTTGTTGTGTGGTTGTGGTGGAACAGAGCTGAGCGAGTGGACTCTTTTGCAAGTGCTGCTGCTGAATGCAGATTTTTTTAGCTTCTCCTCAAGGTCTGGCTCTTCTGCTATCTTATGGGAATCACAGGGAGAGAGGTGAATCTAAAGAGCTGCTGACGTGAGGAGAAAAAACTGAGCTTGTGTCTGTATTGTGGTACTCTTTTTATTAGTTAGGAAGACCTAAAGCACAGTAATGGTGGTGGCTTGGATGAACTGCTTCCACAACAGCATCAGCACTTTAGAGTTGAACCCTGATCTGAGGAGTGATGGCCAAAGCTGTGATGAACCCCTGTGGCCTTATTTTCTTCTTTTCCGAATGAGGGTGTAATAGAAATAAGGTGAAACTGCAGTGTGTTAAACATGCTTTATCCCATTTTGTGGCACTTGCTGGTTCATGTTCAACAGTGGTAAGCCTCCCCAATGCGAGTCAGGCCTCAAAGACTTGCTCACCTTTTCTGGGATGGCAGGTGAGAATTTTGCTGCATGGGAGGGAAGCAAGGGACTATCCCTTGCCGCTAGCTGTTGGCTGCTCTGTGGTGTTGGTCATCTGTGCAGCAGGGATGTTCTTGCTGCTCAGGAATTTGAGCCACAGCATGTGGGTGTGTAGGATGGAGGCCATGTGTTAGAGCTCCTGTGTGGCCAGCTGTGAACCACAGCTACCCTAGCCATACATGCTGAACCTCTCCAAGATGAGGCATGCAGCCCAATGCTCACCACCATCCTTTGTAAGCCTGCACTCGGCTCCAGGATCCTCCTGTGGCTGTGTTTCCTGCCCATACCTTTCCGAATCAGAACTCAACCCTACTCCTGATCCTTCCCCTGCACTTCCAATCCCCCAAACAGGTCTCCACACTCTCCAAGTGGATCTCCCAAGATCCTAATCCCATGTGCTGCCCTATGCTTGGTTATCTACCCACCCATCAGCTATGCCAGCTGCAAAGGCTCCTGGAATTAGATGGTTTGGGGGTGTGCCGCACCTGGGAGTGTAATTTTGTTTACTTCTCCTGGGGCTTCATGCTGAAAGCAAGGAACACTTTGTCCTTTGCTAACATAAAATGCGTGTCAACATGACTGATATTTCATATTAAAAAAAAGTGCTCATTTAACTTGCTTCCCTCAATCTTCTTTCCCCTCCCTTTTTTCCCCACTTCAAGCTTTGGAAAGATCCTAAAATCATGAGGAAAAATGAGAAAAAAACATTCTTTCATTATGAATTTATTGAGAAGCAAGAGGAGCACATAGCTTAGTTACAGAATGATTCACGTATCACTTCAAAGACATTAAAGAACAGAAAATTCCAGGTAGACTCCAGAAGATTTGAGTGATCTGTATCCAGTGACAGGGCATGGATCACTGGAAAAAAGGCACGTTCATCCTATTTGGTCTTTGTTCTGTGGTTATAACAAAATCTATACTAGTGGAAGCTCCAGATAGGCCCCAGGGAAGACTGAAAATTTTGAGTGCTGTAACTGCATAATACATATGAAAGTCATCTTTAGCCTGTGTTAGAAATGGATACCTCTATAACTTACTGCAAAAAAATGTTTAGGCTCTCGCCTGTTCTGCCTTATGCTATTTTCATCCTAAGATGAGAATGTTGGTATCAGATACTTTCTACTTGCAGCTGTATATATTAGAAGTAAAAAGTGGGCTACAGTGTGCATTTAGAGATAAAATTACCACTAGAGGGTCTAGTGACTTCTTGAAAATAGTGAATTATAAAGAGGAATAGCATCAGAACCACCATGTGGGGATTATTTCCTTTGGAATTATTGTAGCATGCAAGCAGTTCACTTGGCTTGAATAGCTCTGGTAGTCTGTAGCTTTCATGAAATTGGTCTGTTGCTAATAGTAGTCTAAATAATTTTTCATGGTAAAATCAGCACAAGCAACAGTGACGTGATCTTCATTAGTCAACTTTGCTGAAATAGTGTAATCTCCCTGTATGAGACAAACACAAAGCAAGAGATTAGCCCATCAGTAGTATATAACTGCTTCTGTTTCTATGAGGGAGTCCTTTTCCTTGAAACAGAATAACACTTTTCCCATCAAGTTCCTCCAAAACCTTTCCTGTCCAAATGCGATTCAGAACTGGTAAAGGACTTGCCTACATCTTCTGCCAAAATACTCTCATCAGGGATATCAATGCTGACAGCACAAGTTCAAAATTAAAACAGTGCAAGGGGAACAAAATGTTTTGATGCATATAAATTCCTTTCAAATATGTATAACTTCTCATGTTTCTTATGAGAAAGCACAGTATGGCCTGTGCTGTTTAGTTACTGGAAGGGGAAGAGGTACTCTGCTGTCTGGCACTTCTCTTTCTTGGGTCTTGTTGTCCAGCGTGTACGCTCATCAGTATGAATTTCTATAAGAGAGCACCTTGGGGGAATGTGTGTATATAGATGACTGAATCTGTGATGAATTCCTATGCAATAAAACAAGAGGTAGTTTAATTTCAAATTATGTAGTTAAAACTACTAATAATTGAGGCTTTGGGGAGAACTTGTGTCGCTGCAGTGTAAAAAACCTCAACCTTAAAGAAACCATGGCTTTTCTTCTATTGGTCAAAACTTCTCTCTCCACGCACTTGGAGGAGAAGCACTGGGCAGGAGAAGTGACAAGGCTTATTTAACAGATTTGGAGGAAGAGGTGAACTAGATTTCATTCACTCTAGGTTGCTGGCACTGCAGTGTTTCTTTCTGGGTTTTTCTGGAGTGTGGAGGGGGGAGCAAAACCTGGGGTAGGAGAGCTTGGCAGCAGTGGCCTCCTGGCTTTGAACCATAGAAAGCTCTTGCCCTGCTCAGAACTCTTCTGGTAATGGAGTAGAAGGAGGCACAGCTAGAATGAGTCAGGCTTCTTGGCATTTGCGTTTTACCATGGGATTTCTAAAGCAATAACTGGCCTGTGTCCTCACAGAGAGGTTCAAGTTAAGTGTAACATCCAAATTTAGAGAGAGGCCCAATGGCAACATGCTCATGAGAATACAGCCTTGTTGTAACTGCTGTGCAGACTGCGCAAATGTCCTTTGGGCTGCTCAGATGAGGCTGTTCTTTGTAATAAGATGATGATGATTGCTGTGTGGCATAACTACATATTGCCGGCATGGAAGGATGGTGTTATTTGCCTGATTAATTAACAAAGAAGGCATCTTTTCTCACAAGCATGTTAATTCTCCAAAAGCTTATAGTTTCATTCATAGAAGGGAGTTTATAATAACTCATTTCCATTTCTCATTGGTGATTAGATTATTTGTTCCTTCTCAAGAATAATTTTTTGCTCATAGATAAAAATTCTTATTAAAAGAGGATTGTGAACAGCCTTAGAATGTCTGGCTCCAAATTCAGCTAATTTGCCCAGAACTGGAGTTTTACTGGACTGTGTGGATGTTTCTAGGGCTTCCTCTTGGTCTAAAGAGCTATTATTTGGTTTGTCTAGAGCGTTTACTACAGAAGCATTCTCTGTATGTTAGTAAAGCTTCTCCTGGAGCAGGATGCTAACTGATATGAGCTTGGGCACTCCAGTGTGAGAAAACAAAAGTCATTGCGCAACACAGCATCTCTAGGCGTAGCCTTTAGGGAAGCAGGCTGGTAAGGGTGGGATAACAGCCTGCATAAGGGGGTCTAGTTCCCTGTGTTAAAACCTATCTGCTATCGCAAGAAAATCTGTCCATCTCTAGGTAATGGTGGCTTTCTAATGCTTTAAGCAAAGCCACTAATTTCATATTGAAAAGGATTAGTCAAGTAAACACTATCAGATCCAGTGTGCCAGCTAGGGGAGCTTGGAATATGCTGATGTGTTTGCTGGTAGTCCTCTGACCATTTGGAAAGTCCTTCTCCTTGGGAGCACAGCTGTGACCAACTTACCTGTGGGATTTCTTTGATTCCCAGTGTGACTGGTCCTTCATAGTAGAGGTGTTCTGAAAAGCAAGAATGGTGATGGGTGGTTGGACATGCAGCACATGAAGGAAACAGGCAGCTGATCATAGATGCTTTTTTTGTAATGACACTTCAAAGTGCTCCAGTGACAAGTGTTATGGAACTGTAAAGTGCTCTATACACAGTCTTGCAACAGCCCTCCTGAGAGGAATGTCAGGATGTGTGCTGCCTTATGTGGAAAGCAGGGCAGAGCCTGGGCTCAAGGAGGACCAGCAGTCCCTGAGTGGAGGAGGAGGGCATGGCTTTGCACAATGAGGTGGGTGTTCCTATGTCAGCATGCATCCTGCAAATGGGGAAATGGAAGGGGATTGCCAGACACAAGCCCTTTAGCATGATCTATTAAACACCTGCAATAGTTGAACTATACTGTTCTGGTGACTTTGAGAAAAAACAGTCTGAGCTGAGTGTTTCTGTAGGTGTGGACTTCTGACTGCTTGCTGAACATGACCTTAAAGTAATAAGAACATGTCTCTGTCACTGCTGAGAGAACGATCACCGAGAAGTTACATGATGTGCTAAAGCCATCACAAGTTGTGTTGGTGACTGGAATAGAGCCCAGGAGTTCCACCTTCTAATCCTCATCTCTGTAATTGCAAGGCATGCTTGCTTTTTGCTGTTGAAGAAAGGGCAACTTTGGCATTACCGGACAGAATTAGCAAGCTATTCTGCAGTTCCTCCTACTTTTTCATAGCTTACTGGGCCAAACTGTGCAGACTTGACTGAAAATAAAATTTGTAGATGTTTCAGTATTTCAGAATTTTTTTGCATAACTTGCCCTCCGCAAGTTGTGGAGAAGTCTAAGAACTGTTTAAACATTCTCTTTGTAGGTGTCATGAAATATTCTTTACTTTGACAGTGACAGAGGAGTGTTTCATCATATTTATATGAGTATGTGCTGGTATCTTGATGCTTGTCACTTCTAAAGAGTTGTTTTAGTCCAGTCTCACTGTGTTGGTTTAAACTGTTTCTTGTGAAAAGTTGGACAAAAGGTTTGTAACATGTTTATGTCATATGATCCATCCCACCATGCAGTAGGTATCTGACCTGGAAAAGAGTCCACAGAAGGTCTTCCCCACACATGCTATGAAATGTTAGTCAATGCCTTATAACAAACTTACATGAAAGAATCATGACTACAAGACAAATGAGGAAAAGAGTAGGAGAAACCGGAGACATCACCAATGTTCTACACCTTTGCATTAATGAGGAGTTTGTTAAACATAATGCCCTGATGATCCTGGGAGGTGGAGAAGATGCAGAACTCAGTGTTGCCCTGAAAAACCTAATACCAAAACAGAATAGAATAAGTATGTTTTGGCTTTTTGGTCTCAAACTGACCAACTATGCTGCAGCACTTATACTGTACTCATTCTCCTCTGTGTCCCTGGTTACTTCACCTGGACACCAAGAAATCTTTTCCTTTTCAAAGAGCAGTCACCATCGCTGCTTGCTTCTGTGCACGAAGCAAGAGCCCTGAAGTCTGACACATCTCCGCTGCAGAGAGTGGTGACTCAAGAATTTTAAAAATACAGCACAGCCCACATCTCAGTTCATAACTTTACTAGAGTCTAAATGGGAGTTAAAGGCACTGCAGACTGCATGACTTGGGTGATGAGTGACTCGAGCTGTGTGTGTTGATGTGTGCTAAGCCATACTGTGAGCTGCCCCCTCAGGGTGATGTGGACCATGCAATGGTGTAGCTCATGGTTTGTGTGTCCTTTCGTTCAGTAGAGAGCCTTGTTTGACTGTCTCTCCTTCAGTCAACTCTGAGCCTAGCAAATCTTGGATGACAGCAAAGGAGAGTGGAGAGGAAAGTGGGCTGTGAACAATCACCCTTCTTCTCCACAGGGACATGGAAACTCCTCTTTGATCATGTGGCTCAGTAGGGTCTAGGCTGTCTAGGTGAGACCGTAATCTAAACATACAAATGCAGCATTCAAGCTCTGCAAAGCCTATATTTTGAAATGAAGTAGGAGTCATCAGGCCATAAATTTGCTTCTGAAATGATGGCAATGCTAATCTCTCATTCAGTGTAGGTAGAAGCTATTTTTTTCCCCTCACTTTGCTGTGACAAAGTAATGACTACATCAGACCTAGATGAATGCAGTCTTGGGGCTCTGCCTCAACCCTCTCCGAGAAGTTTTCCATGATTGCTCCGATGTGTCGTAGCTGTGCCTTTGCTTGGTAATCAATGGAGTCACTCTCATGGGCTGCCCTATCTTTTAGGGAGTCTCCAACTGTGCAGCTAGGTGCTGCGCGTCCAGTTTCAGGTCCTCGTTTACTGCTCTGTGCTTCAGCATTGCCCTTATTTAGCTTTTTCTAACCAGGGGTCTTGCAGTGGTTCACTAATCATGTGGAGCTACTGGAGAGAGTCCAGTGAAGGGCCACTGATATGATTAAGGGACTGAAACATCTCTCCAGTGAGGAGATGCTGAGGGAGCTGGGACTGTTCAGCCTATAGAACAGAAAGATTAGGGGAGAGCACATCAATAGGCACAAATACCTGAAAGGAGGGTGTAAGGAAGAGGGAGCTAGGCTCTTTCCAGTGGTGCCCAGTGACAGGACAAGAGGCAGTGGGCACAAACTGAAACACAGGAGATTTCTCCTGAACATCAGGAAAGGCTTCTCTTCCCCCCTCCCCCCCCCCCCCCCCCCCCCCCNGAGCATTGCCAGAAGGTCGAAGGAGGTGATCCTTCCCCTCCACTCAGCACTCGTGAGGCCGCATCTGGAGTACTAAGTCCAGTTCTGGAATCCCCAGTACAGGAGAGACAGGGACATATTGGGGAGAGTCCCACACAGGGCCATGAAGGTGATTAAGGGACTGGAGCATCTCTCCTATCAGGAAAGGCTGAGACAGCTGGGACTGTTCAGCCTGGAGAAGAGAAGGCTCAGAGAGAATCTCATCAACGTGTAGAAATACCTAAAGGGAGGGTGCAAAGAGGACAGAGCCAGGGTCTTGTCACTAGTGCCCAGTGACAGAAGAGGCAATGGGCACACACTGAAACACAAGAGATTCCCTCTGAACATCAGGAAACACTTTTTTACTGTAAGGGTGACTGAGCACTGGCAGAGGTTGCCCAGAGGGGTTGTGGAGTCTCCACCCTTGGATATATCAATAAACCCTTCCTCGATATAGTCCTGGGCAACTGGCTGTAGGTGGCCCTGCTTGAGTAGGTGGGAGTTGGACTAAGTGACCTTTTAGAGGTCCTTTCCAACCTCAACCATTCTGTGGTTCTGTAACCAGGCTTCTAGAAAACTCTTGTGACCTTCCTTGCTTCAATAATGGGGGGGTGGGATAGGGGGAGGGCAAGGCCTATGCTGCTTTGAAAGTGTGCCCCAATAGTAAAGCAAGGGCAGCTTTTGTTTTCAGCTAGTTGAGACCTGCCAGGAAATAATATGGATATGTAGATATGATGAATTTTACCATTCATATTCACGTCAGTCTATGGCAACATCCTCTGTGCCTATACTGGCTGGATCATGCTTTTCAAAGCCCATTCAATGTTCCTCTCACATGAGGATCTCTGCTATAATTCCAGAAGTGTAAACATCCTCCAAGGCTTTAAGAACTGTAGTTTATCACAGCATCCTTCGTATACTCATACATTTTTCTCCATGTATTCATACATTTTTACAGTTCTCCATTGAAAGAGGATGAACACATCTGCTGCAGTAAGTGTAACTGTCACAAACACTGAGCCTAGCTCATTCAAAGAATTCTGTGGTCTTCTTAGAGCAAGCCCAGATGTAGTTGCAAAAAATGTACGACCATTGGGAACAGCATAAATCATGAGTGTATTTTTCCAATTAAAAATTCCCCTATGTTTTTATTGGTCTGGTGGTAAGTTATGGTATCAGTTAAGCATGCTGTCATCCGTGATGTGCTTTCAGTTCACCTTCCATTTTCAGCCCTTTTCCTTAAAGACTTAAGTGAAGGTGCTTTCTGTAGATCACCCTGGAAAATGTTTCTAATGTACCATTGATTAAAGGTAATATTTTTGTATTTGTTCTAGCAGCTTTTTCCTGTTCCTTCTACCAAAACTAACTTAGTCCTTTTCCCTGCCAATGAGCAGGCCTCTAGTAGCTTCCAGTCTGAAGCAGAGCTTTCAAATGTGTAAGTAAGAACTTCCTGAGCATTACTTCAAGTTACTAGTTATCATTTATCATGAAGATGCCTCTCATTCCTGACAAAACACCTATAATGAAATTCTCACTCCTCTTTCTCAAATCTTCCTTGCACTGAACATCTTTAAACATTCTCACACTCTTATACTATATAAAGGCCCTGTACATCTGCACCCACCTCTTCATTTTTCTATGTTTTAAATCTTTTTTAGAACTGAAATGCTCCATGTTGGATTTCTTCTAGGACACGATCTTGCACCCATGCAACTGACACAACTTCTGTGAGTTTTAGGGATGCAGGAATGATCCGAATAACTGCCAGCTATAGATGTATAGTTGAGTGAGAAAAATGTATATAAATATGTAGCTGGGTGAGAAACATCCACTCTCTTTACGAGGGAGGAAAAAGAGATGAAGGGGCTAAGCAAAATGGCATTGTATATCAACCCAAAGACCTAGCTTTGTGGTGTAGCTGCTTTCTCAGAAACATGGACCTAAACTCTCAATGTGATACCCAGTTCTGTAATTCATCTTATGTTCTCTACTTCTATTCACAAATACTATTTTAGGAACTTGCTCACTATAACACCTACTGAAAGAGGCACTGATATAAAGAATGGAGGTCCGAAGCGAGGGGGGGGGTTTCCTCTATGGTTTGGGAGTGTGCACAAGGAATCATGCAAGTGCTCTGATGGTGCCTTTACCAGTTGGACCTGAAAGAAAACTTGCAGAGGATGCAACTATCTTTTGTCAGTATGCTTTGTTTAAGCCTGCAAGTTGTGGTTGGCACATTGCTAAATATTACCCTGGCAGGTCTTTTTCTCTGATTTTAGTGATTGCATTGGGAAATCTGTTAGATCTTATGTAACTGTTTTCTTTGGAGGAAATGGGGAATAACCAGCACTCTCTACTAAAAAAGAGGAAAAGCTGAGTTTATGTTACGCCACAAAGAATTTAGCAGTTTTGTTGTTATTGTTCTTAAGTAGACAATGGCCCGTTTCCTTGCAACCTTTGAGCTAGCAACTTCACAACAGGCATATAGCTCAAAGAAAAATATCTTGGAATTCTGTTTAGGAATCCCAGTGAGTAGTGCCAGATGTGACCTTTGCTTAACATAAATAGTAAATACTATATGATTATGATGAGCATGAAACCTGCAGCTATATTAAGTCTTCTAAAGTATTCCCAGTCATGGTGAAACTGTAGCATTATAGAAGAGCAAAGAAAAATAAAATAACCCCAAACACCGAAGACTTTGCTATAATCCAGCTCTTGTAAGTCTCTTTTCCTTGTAACTTCTGCTCTGTTTGTCCACACGAGTGAGTGGACCAACAAAGCCTGTAGCAGAACTACGTTCTGCCTCATTTTGGGAGAAGGAGGAACAGGCAATTTTTGGCCTCGTTTTGGAAGGTAAGCAAATTCTGTGTGGAACTATATTTAAACTCAGGTCAGGTCTGGCCAGATGTTGGAAATATTGCCCGTAAAAGAGCGAAAAAGGGGCTCTGCATGAAAAGCTTCAGTTGAAAGGGCTACCTGCTTCTCTGTACCTTTGCTAGGCTGCATACTTGGCCATTCGCAGTGTTGTCCTTTCTGCATACTTATTAGGTCAGATTTACAGCTGTGCTAATATGGTAAATTACAGCTGTGCTGAATTGCTTCAAATTGGTCTTCAGCTTAATTCTGTGTCCTAAAACATGGGTTAGAATCAAATGTCAACTAATTAAGAAATACCACATTTTCAGTTTTAACCTTAGTCTGAGAAAGTTCATTTCTTTCTGACTGTGACTTAATTACTGAATAAAAACAGCTACTGAACGAGTGGTTTAAAAGTGTGTGCAGAGGTCCTTGCACTAACTTAGGGATGCTTCTAAATGGAGATATATAGTATTATTTAAACAAGCAACTATGGGTTTATATCATAATGTATGCCAATTAGTACAAACAATCACCTGTCAGTTTAAGGGACTTGGAAACCCCATGAGGTTTTGGCTTTGTGGCTTAACTTGTGAATAGCAGTTTTTGCTCAGCTCAGGACTGACTCTACTTCTCCTTAATGTATTCTTTAAAGGATGTTATTTAGTACTTCATCAGAATAAGACAGTTTTTCAGTAGGTCTGTGGTGTTTTTCCCCCCCTTGTAATTCAATACACAATTGAAGAAACCTCTGAATTTAATTTTTTTGTCTATGTGGCTTACAGGATTTACATAATCGGTTGCTCATGCAGCATTTCTCTATTACTCTTTGTGATATTTCTATGCTGTGTGAAATGTCTTAGTAACTTTCCAGGAGCCGTCGTAGCAGTAGTGCTGTGCATGGTCTTTAAACTCATAGCCCTTGCTCGTGAATTATTGCAGCATTATGAGGATGGAGATGCAAGTGAATGGAAGGAAAGCAGAGCTTCTGAAACTAACTGGTGCTCTAAAAACTCTGAAACTTTCCTGCAGCTCTACCTGTTTATTTTCAAATCAACCTAAAGAGAGATGAGCATGGCAGTGTTAGGTTAATGGCTGGACTCGATGATCTTAAAGGTCCCTTCCAACCTAGACGATTCTATGATGTAAGAGGGATTTCAAAATAACCATTTAAGATACATGGATGTTACAGTCCAGAGGCATGACCATAGCTCTTCCAGACATACCATGGCTAGCTTTGCACTACCTGGCCTGGGTCATGGCAGAAGTGACCTTGAGGTGCCCAGGCTGACCTGGGACCAAAGATGCCTGCTTTCTGTGAGCAACTAATGCCACTGTAAACCAACTAGTGCAAGTCTGCACCAGTTGGCAGTTTGACTGGCATGAACTGAAATCATCTGACTGCCACATAGGCATGTGCTGAACAGAAACAAGATGCAGACCATAGATGGTATCAAATAGTACCTTGGTCCAAATATCCTTATTCAGTTCCTCTTAAAGTGAGTTAAGAACTGCCTTTAAGGACAGGAAGTGTTACTTGCTTAATAGTGAAGAACATGTTCAGAACGGCTTGTTTGTTTGCTCAGCCATTTCTTTTACAGAACTGGCCTTTATTTTTGTCATACTTCTTGCTCACATGACAACCATGTGGCTATAAATAGGGTTTATGAACCCCTCTGCTGTTGCATGGGATCACATTACCACAGTTATTTTTTATGGACTTGAAATCCCATGTGCGTGCAATATTCTGTGATTAAAAGCAAAGCAAGCAAACAGGTTAGGGGAAGAAGCAGGCTCTGAAATTAAAACGTCTCTGTCCTACTGTGTTTCTGTCATCCATTAACATGCTGTTGAAGTAAACAGAACATTACGATGTATTGGTGCATTCAACAGCGCAGCGGGTGCATCCTGCTTGGAGTATTCAGTAACCATCAAACACTTAGACTGCTACCTAAATTACCTCCTTTCTTCTTTCCACAGAAAATAAGCTTAGAATGACCCGGCTCACAAAGCGTGTCTGAGTAGGTTAAGACGGTCTTCCCACTTATGATCAGGTCAATCTTGACATATAGTTCCTTGATGCTGTGTCCTACACACAAAACAGAAGGAGAGCTCAGAGAAAGTGCAAGGGTAAACAGGTTTATTACTTTATTTTTAAAAAGATTCCATTTTTTCCCCTGCTGCTAAAGCCATTGAACATTTTCACTGAGAACTCCTGATATATAGAAATCCATGCTTCAGGAACAGGTCTCTAAGTCCCTTAAGGTATGTAACGGGACACAATAGCGTGTATCTTTGTTGTTAAATAAACTATGTCCATGACCATTCTCTGCCTCTGAGGCCAAGTGGCATAGTAAATCTTGTGTCCATATGCATAAACTCTTTCTTCCCTACTGTGTCCAGCAGAGGCACCATATCCAATGGACCCCTGGGAGCAGCCTGTGGCCTGTACCTGCTGCCTAGGAAAATGGTAGCTGGTCTGAGCCAAACCTGTGCCAGGGACCAGCACTGCAGCTTGGCAGTGCTGGGAGGTTGTCTGCTTGTGCCTGGCTTGCTAACATAGATACAGCCAGTGAGGCTACTGGATTTAGAGGGAGGTCCTGTACTCTGAGTTGTTGGAAAAGTATTTGCAAATGCCTGTAATGTGATTTTGCAGGCTTGTTTAACTTTGGAGCCATCAGAAAACTGATGCTCCCCAGGCAAAAGGGCAGCATGTCTCACAAGAGGGAGAACTTTTGCCTGCAAGGAAGCATTCCCAAGTGCTAAAAGACACTGGGCACACAAATTTATTTTTGGCACCAGGAGTATAGAGCAGCACTCTCATATCTATGCTCTGGTTGCAGAGGTTCTAGGTGAGCTTGAGGCTAACTGCGTTGCAAGAAGGTGGCTTTCCTGTGCAAGGATCACAAAGCAAGCTATGGCTAATATTAACTTGTGCACCCAGCCCATTAGCTTAAATGCAGTTCTCCTTTTAACCTTATATTGCTGATCAGTCAAGTACTGAAGGGTATAATTTCAGCTAGCACAGGTGGTGAGCTGATGGCATGACTTGCCTCAGGCTAGCACTTCCCCAGCACTCCCCCAGCATGCTTCTCTGCATGCCCAGGAGGGGCAGAGAGGTGCCCCCACCTTGGTCTGTGGGAGTCCCTTCAGTTGCCTACCTGCAAGGGTCAGCCTTGGCAATTTCCTGAGCACTGCTGGTGCTGACACAAGAGTGTGGGTGCTGTAGCTGTCTCATTCAACAAGACTCTCCCCAGAAGACTTGGCTGTAAAGACAAGCTCTAAAGCAGCCCCCACCTTGGCTATCCGTATGTACAAACGAAGGGTAGGAGAGGAATAGGGGCTGAGGGCTGGTATGACCTGCTTAGAGTGACATACACAGTCTGAGGCCAAACTGGTAACAGAACTGACATTTCTGTAGCCCCGCGCAGGTTTTGAAATGTCTCAGAAATGAAGCCCATTCATATTTTATAGGAGGCTGTCACCCTTGCTTACTACTTAATACCAGCCCTCACACATGAATTACCTGTTTATGGTGTGAGAAAATAGCAATTCACTTACTTAGAACTATTGCAGCTCTGATGTTAAAGGTGTGGGCTGTGATATCAGAACAACGGTCAATGCTGAAAGCAAAATCTTGCTGGGGATCTGTTTGGAGACAGAAAGCAGTGGGTACCAAGTTGTATGTTTAATGAGACATTGACTGTATAGAAGAAAACAAAATATGGAAATGTTATTAAAAAAAAAAAACAGATTATGTATTCCTTAAAAATTCTTCAAGATGTCCTCAAAGCTCCCATACCCTTTGTTTAATAGCGACTTCTGTCCATTCTGCCACTTCAGTATGAAGCACATTCAGATGATGTCTATATGTGGCTAAAACCTACTGTGTGGGAAAGTGAGCCAAGTTCAGGGAAAGCAAGTTCCTCACAGTGGTGGGTAGTCAATACTCATTCAACAGTGAAGTCTCAGCATAGCTGCTCTTCTCAGGCTCTGCGCATTGCCATTCCTTCCTCGGCACTGATTGGTTATGACGACATTTTTAATTCATTTTTATGACAAGATGGCTTGGCGCAGCTGATTGGGAAACTGAATCCTGAAGTGAGATGAAAAGTCCAAAAATGCAAATAAAATTGTGTCACTGAGATCCTGCAGTACTTCATACTGGGTCTACCATCATGTGATATTTCTAACCCAGGAAATATTCTATGTTTCTCCCTTTCTGGGAGACTTTAGCAGAGCTGGGGTCAAAGGGAGCCCTACAGCTGATGAATAACACGAACATGGCTCTTACCAGTTCCCACAGTACCCCTTTGTCTGCATCAAGCTCCAAAACTCTTGTACAAACATAATTGCTCCTCTGCCACTTCCACCTTCTTCCTTGCTAGCCTCCGTGAGACTCCGTGCTATGCCTGAAGGCTTCCCAACATGTCACTCTGGTGACAGCTGGCAGTAACAAGTGACAGCTCAGCTGCCACAACCAACAGCATGTGCAAGTGTTTTCCAGAGTTGTGGCTGGAGGTGAAAGATTTGGCCAGTTTGGATGCATACCACCTTGAGCCTTAAAGCTTGCTTTAGGTATAGGTTTGTCCCTCGTGGTGGCTTTCCAGCCAGCCTGTGCCTCCAACTTCCTTCTCTGGGGAAATGAAAGCAGCGACTGCAGCACGTGCAGAAGCAGCCATAGGCTCCCCAGTTTGCATAGAGCTGGTGGTGACAAAATACAGACTTGGGAATTGAATTCTGTTTCTAAGATATTGTTGCTTGAGGTAATCTTCTCGCTGAATTGAAATTAATGGGTTGGGAGAATTTTCCTTTGATGCTGTGATGAAACTTGAGTCATAAGTGTCCTCTGTGAGGCTGAGCTAGCATTGCTGTAGTCTGACCCTATTTTTGCAGCAGTGCCCTGCAGCTGTAGCAGCTTGCAGGGAGCAAGCCTGGGTGACCAAAGCCTGATTGCTTAGAGGGGAGCATGAAATGAATTAAAGTGTTGGGAGGAGCTGGGGGCTCTAACTAAGCCAGGCTCTGCAAGCACGCAGATTGTCAGTGTGGTCCAGAAGGAGCTCCCAAGTTCTGGTAAATTAAAACAACTGTTTAAAGGAGGGAGATAAGTCACTGGTATTTCCCACAGCTCTGTGTCCCCGTGCTGGGTTTTGTCCTCCACACCAATAAAGCAGTCTCTGCAGTTGCATGATCTGCTTGGGACAAAAAGTTAGTACCTAAAGTTGTTTATCAGCTCAAGTGTGACAGGAGTCAGAGGGTTATCTTTCCTCCCTTTCCATATTCCTGTCAGTTCTCGCTTTGTTATTGCGGCTTCAGATGCTGTTGCAATGGGGTAGGAGAGCAGTTTCCTGCTCCAGCTGGAAAGCATGTCAAACTTCTCTTTTTCTCCAGGACCGTTACGCCTGCTTCCCCTCTGGGCTCTACCACCTCTCAGGGCTCGGTTTCCGCTTTCCTCTGGACCTTCTGCAAGAGCCCCTCTCGTTTCTGTTGTGTGTGCAGTGCGGTGATAAGGTTCAGGAAGCAGCTACTCAGATTCAGAACAACTTGGGCATTGATGCCTACAAACAGCGCTGGTTGTCAAATGACTAAAATTGTCAGCTCTGTAATTTCCAGCGGGAGCTATGGTTAAAAAACAGCACTGCAACATATACGATGCTCTTCTCTTTTCAAAGAGAGTAGGCTGTGCTTTAGTCAACAAATTAAACCATGGTATTAGGGCTGGAAGTTGAATATTTGGTTCAAAATTTCTGATCAATAACTGGATGGAAAGGGGATCTTCATGAAACCAAGCTTCTCTGGACAGCATGGGCATCTTACAATGCACCTGACCTCTGGGTTGTTTTAGTTTGGATGTCTCATGCCTGGTTTTGGTTGTTTTTTTTTNTTTTTTTCTTTTCTTTTTTTTTTTTTCCTATGGGTTGAACTCTTTTGCCAGATGACATATTTCATGGTGCATTGTAGCCATGGGTATCTTCTATTGCACTGCTAGTGATGCGGGATAGGACTCTGGTCTGTCCAGAGAAGTGTTGTCTGGTCCCTAGAGGAAGAGAGTGTGGGAGCACTCACATGAGAAATTCCAGCAAAATTTGTGAATTAGAGTGCTTGGATTTTTTATTGTTACTCTGTTGCTGAGAAATGTAAACTTTTCCACTGGCAAAAGAAATGCCAATTAATTTTCTGACCATCTCCCTGTGGAAATTCAGGCTATGACTTTGCAATCCAACATCTTGGGTATTGTGGTGTACGTGGGGGCCTCCTGCTGGAATGAATTGAAGGGATGGCTGTGTTGCTAAAGCTATGGTGCCAGGGAGCCTGGATTCCAAAACACGTAGGCAGAAAGGTTGCTTCTAAAAGGAAATGAAAGAAAATAGTGGGTTTTTTTAACAATTTGATAAGTGAAGATGCCTGTAAATTCAGCTGTGCACTATAAACTAAGGTAGTGTGCCATACCCCTCTTTCTTTAAATGTTGAGGAGTCCCTCGTGTGGCAAAGGCAGCTCCAGGCAATTGCCATTTTTGTGTTTCATCTCAGATGCACAACTGTGAGTCACTGTGTGTCTCTTATGGAGGTTTAATACTTATTCTTCCTTGTTTGCCTCAATCTGAAGTGAGCTGGTTAGACTGAAAAAAATACATGTTATGTCTTTCACATGTGCAGAGCAATAACATTTACCATTAAATCTCTAAAATACGTGGGGCTGCCCTTCAGCCTTCCACTTCCCTACAACATTTCATAGTGCACAGTACTGTATGTTCCCAGACTTCCCTCCACCCACTCCCTTCAATCTGCTCCCTCTTCCAGAATTAAAGCTAGAAACTCTTCAACTGGTTGCAGAGTTTTGCTTTTCCAGTTCAGCCTTGATATATTACCAACATTTAGAATGTTGCTGGAAATTTTGCAAACATGTTGAGGTTTATCAGTGAAAATTTGGTTACTTGAGGGGGAAAAGGGCATTTTTTGTGTGTCTCTATCTAGTGAGAAGGGCTTGGGCTGCAGTGTATTTACAGATTGCATGAAGGTGCCCGGGAGCAGGATTTTGACTGAAATTTCTCTCTAGACAGTTCTGAATCTTTCAGGCAACTGCTCTGAGAAAGAGGCAAGTCTTTGGCTTTTGTAAACAATCAGTACACTGTAAGATCTCTTAGATCTGTTATTTGAACTTGATGCTGTGGCTAATGCTGAGCTTTCAACTGTATCTAGCACTGAATGTACAGCTCTCGCTGAAGACTGGCTTCTGCAGTACAATCCTGCTTTGTAAGAGCTAAATTTGGGATGTACCTGGCATCTTGCCGCTGATCACCCCTCACATGGCATAATGCCAGCTGACCCCCGTGCATCCCACCTTCCATTTCACCCTTACCCACGTTACCCTAGCGGAGGTTTATTGCTATATTGGCTTGGTATGTGGTTTTCCTTGCATGTGACCTGTAGTGGCATCATAGTGCAAGATTTCAGCCTGGCTTACTATTGCGAGGTGCTCGCAGCAATGAATTTGGTTGGATTTTTCTAGAAGACTGTGCCGACGTGTGTAGTAGAGCCTAAAAGCTCAGATGAGTTGTTGAACTTTTCTTTCTAGAGTTTCTTTTCCTGCTCTTGTTCTTGGCAGAAGGTTCATAGGTAAATTAGCTCAGTCATATTTACAGTGGTGTTTCTATGTGACCTTCCTGTCTGCAAGCCTTGTACCTTTGATGGAGATTATTACTCCAGTAACAGGGACAACAGATGGGAACACACTTTCATGCCTCAGTTACTGCAGTTGTGGGGCCACCAGCTCATGCTCCTGCTGAACATGGGTGTGCACCAAGGCCCAGGGCTGTGGGCTGGGGCTGCCCTTACGCCCCACAGCCTCCTGTGCTCTGGGAGGTGATCTCCAGCAGGAAGATGAAGCAGACAGCTGGGAATGATAATGTGCTAACCCACTGTGGCTATGTCCCTCAGAGCCTGAGCTGCTAGATGACTAACTGGGCGTTACAGAAACTGCATGGCCAGATAGGAAGCACCTCGTATAGGAATTTTGCTGGGCTGGTGACAACAGCCTCTGTCTTTTATTCTCCCCGCCCCCAGTCTTGTTAACTGTCCTCTACTGGCTTCACTCTAACCTGAACCTGCTCTCAAATCACATTGTTTCCATATAAGCATGAAAATCAGTGGTATGGTGAATAACAGCAGCAAGCAGGAAAGCTTTGCTTGTAAGAGTCCGTATCTGTAAGTCTTGCAGCGGTGAGAAGACTTTCCACATTGGTAAGCTTTGGGTATTTCAAAATAATGTTTTTAGGAGCAGATAAGCCACACAATTAAATGGAATGACATAGCTGCACTTGGCTAGGGTCATACAAGGACAGACTGGTGCTAGAGGAGCTGTAAATTAGCACAAGGAAGAAACGTATTTAGTAATTACCCAACACTCCTCACCTTCAAAGCTCTTAATAAAATTAAATCATTAGTCCTTACAATATTCAAGGTGATGAAAGGAGAGGGGAAAGAATGAGGAACTGTTTGGGATCTCAGACTTCATGTATTCACTCAACATTTTCCCTTTAATGTCTATTTAAATAAATTAACCTGAATGCTCAAGGTTGTATTTGACACTGGAATCTACTTATAAGGTACTGAGGAAGAAGCATCAGGTGAATTAGCAGCTCTCCAGTTGTGCATCTAGATTTCCCCGAGCACCTTCAGTTTAATGAACTTCCCTTTGGGCCTGCCTTCACTGCATGTCACTGCCATGTCCAGAGATGACTAGGAGGAGCAGAGTGACCTTCTGTTCAGAGGGGAGCAGAATAAATTGTGAGACTCGTGTTGGCTGTCTAGTTTATCATTAGGATGCTTCATCACAAGAAGCTCACCTCAGATGTGACCAGCTCCAGGCTTTTGCCTAGTTTGGACGGGCACTCTGGCCTCCTTTGCAGAAGTTATGGTATGTTTTATCTCCTGTACCTTTCTGGCTTGCTTAGGCAACATGGAGGTGAAGGAATAGGGACGATTACAGTTCATGTATCCTTAATGTTCTGGGGGCACAGACTGTGGGAATTCCACTTTGCAAACAGCGGTATCAACCTGTGGTTTCTGAGGTCTGCTCAAACCTGAAGCTCTTGAAGATGTCTAATGGAGTGAATAAATCTGCTTCCTTTCTGATAAAACTTACATGGCTGTAGAAGGAAGCCTGAAGATTTGGTGCCAGTATAATCTATAAGCTAAAAGCCCCTCAAACACTAGCGAGAGAAGCTTAAAATATGGCTTAAAAAAAAAAAAAGTTTATGCAATATTTAAATAACTTCACTCCTCACTCAAGGATACTGAACACTGGTAATGCAAAGAGCAATTATATACCGCTTGGTTAGATTAAGGCACAGGCATTACTAGCCAGTGTTTATGGCCCTAGTTTTGGAGCAAGACAATTCCAGTGTCTTATGAAATCAGTTTAAATAAAGGATGAAGGCTTTTCCTTTTGCTGTTTCAAATAAAATGCATTGTTGAGTATAACCGATGTCCAGATTTGCAGATATTCAGAAACGGTAACTCAGAAGGTTGGTAGCTTCTCCAAATGTGTTGCTGGGGCACTGACTGCAATAGTAGCAGCATTTGGGGTGTGAGGAACAGATGCAGGATGGAGGTCTCAACCTGTGAGCAAAGGGCTTGAAGTGTGGCAGATGGAGAAGAGAGGAAGGGATTTGCCCAATACCAAGCTGAGGTCACCCAGCTGCCACCTGTAGCCATGGAGCTGCTGGTGGCCTGGGCGAGGAGCTGTGTGGAAGCCAGCAGGTGTGAGGGACTCTGCAGCTGGAGGGCTGTGTTTGGGGATGAGGGTGTCACCAGCATGCATAAAGCAGCCTTGCCAAAGACTTGACCTTTTCCTGCCTGAACCACCTTTCTTGACAGCAGGCTTGTCAGAGCTGTTTGCCAGGGCTTGAGGGGACGGCCAGTGCCTGAAGGTTCATGGAGACTTTCCTTGCTTTTGCCAGCAGTGGTATTTGGAAAGGGGGGTTTCTGTGCTTTGTGTGGTATGATAAAGCTTTGTCTAAGCCTGTTTGCGAAGGCAAAACTGAAAGATGCCAGCTTTGAGAGACAGTACATACAGATCTGTATTTGTATTTGATAATCCCGATTTGTCCTAGTTACCTTGAGAGAGAAAGGGAGGCAGGGCAGGCTTCAGCTACAGCAGTGTAACAAGAAAATACTGCATTAATTTGGGCCCAGCAGGGAATGTATTAGAGAGAGAAAGTCTTTGTTCTTCTGTTCTGTTGGTAAGAAAACACCATGCGCTGCATGAGTAAGATGCATACAGTAACTGCCTGTATATTTCCTAATTGGATCTGTCTCTTCTTTTTTGGTGGTGGGGTGTTTTTTTTTTTTCCAATCGTTCTACTTGAGACAGAGATCCCTGGACATCAGTGCTTGCCAGTATAACTGGGGATTCACAACAGACTTGCAGACTTGTGTCAGAAATAGAACCAAACATTACTAGAAACTGCCCTGCTGCTAGACACATGCCATGCTCTGGGATAGCAGGCTTTACCACTGATTATACAGAACAGTAATCAGCAGCATATAAATGGGCTAAATGTTCTCATTTTCCCAGGATGGGTTGAAATCCACTGCAGGAATGTGGCAGTAAGCTATAATTGGAATGGCATGCTCCCTCTGCTGAGGAAACTAGCTGGGTTCCTGCCCGCCTGATCACTGCTGGATCATTTGACAGGAGCCATCCATCTTCAGGTGAAGAGGAAACTGGTGCATTGAATTAATTTGCGGTAGCTTTCAAGATCTTAGATTTTGGCAACTGGAAGTTCTCTTGAATCTAAAAGCAGCATCTGGGACAGATCAAAGGTTTTGGATTCAATATGCGGTGGTTTGTTCTGTACAGGATATTTGGACATCTTGTCCATGATGGCCGCTGTTCCTCCCTAGTGTTAGGTTGCCATAAACCTCCTTGAAGTTGGTGCAGTGGCACCAACACACAATAATGCTGAAGTCCTTTTTGCATTTTTATGAGGTGTGTTAATTTTTCTTGGATTATTCTGGATATTTTTGCTGATGGATGTTAAACTGATGTGAGAACCTGATCTCCTGCCTCTCTTTTCTTCAGTAAACTGTTGGCATTGTAGGATCCAGAGTTATTCTGAGGCCTTGATGACAGCTCTAGATGAGATGATGTGGCAATGTCAAGAAAGCCTAGCAATGCTTCATATGCTTTCACAGAAAGCTTTACACGGGAGCACTTATGAGCAACTGTGGTTTGTTCTTGCTCCTGACTTTACGCAGTGAATGTGCCTTTTGATAATTTCTACTTTATGTAATACAGGACCTAATCTCAAATTTTTATCAAACTGTTAATATAGCTGTGATTCACTTGTTTAGTATATTAGACTGCTTCCTCCGTAAAGACTTAAATTCAGCATGCAGCAGCAGATGAACAGTTCTGCCTTGCCCACAGTACTTCTTGACTGTAATGCAATATACAGTTTTCTAGATATGTCTCCCCTATTCATTTTCAAAGGGGAGAACCCATTTTCCTGTGCCTTGCCTTGTAGGCTGTTACCTCTTCTGCTTGCAATACCTTAATGACTCAGTGGCTACAACAACCGAAGACATGGCAAAAGTCAATAGGTAGAAAACGTGTCTAATAGTTCAGATTTAGCAGCCAAAGATAAGCAGGAGGGGCTGTCACACATAAACAACCCTCTTTTGCAGTCCATGATGCAGGACCTTCATTGATTTGGTAAAGAAATGGGCACTGAGAGGAAACCTCTGAGAACTAAATTAGATGGGAAAATTTAAAGCGTGGTGGGAAAAGTTCAGCTGAGGTTAATTCTCTCCACTACTAGTCTCAGTGAAAGCATTAATATTGATTTTGCTAAATAGTTCAAAGTCTAGATGCTGAACCTAATGTTTTTTCCAGGGTACCTTGGAGGTATGAAATTGTCTCCTGCTCCTCCTTACCATTTACATTTTAAAACTTACTAAATACTGAGGTAAAATGAAATCAGAACCACCTTAAGAGGTCGCATAGGAAAAGAAAGTTCTAATCCTCTCTAATGAAGCGGAGAATGAAATAGATGAGGTAGTTTTAATAATTCATCGAGGGACCAAAATTTTAAAAGAGGATTTGCATGTGCACTCATATCTATGCTGACTTGATTCTGATGATAGCTTCAGTTTGTTAGGATCTGGTGCCAGAAATATGCATGTCAACATCTGGCCTTCCCCTGGAATAAGTAAGCTATACCAGATGAGTATAGCAGCAAGGCTATGACGCTAAGATGGCTTGGACAAAGCAAACAAACAAAAAGAATGTTTCAAGTAAAATTCTTAAGTTCTTTGATTGTTTGCCCATTAGCGATCCATGCAACAAAAGATCAGAGGGGAGTTGGTGTCGTGTGGCTTTAAATAATTTAGAAGCAGAAGCAATTGCTGGAGACTGCTTGAGGGAAATAAATAAATAATTAAGTCCAAGAGAAGCATCTGGCTCAATCTGTCTGCCAAAACCCCAAAGAATAATGGAAAAAGAACCTTCTTTTACCAAGTGTCTAGAAGAACGTTTGCCCTGAAGATGCATGAGGTGAGAATTTCTTGCAGACTTTTCTTTGTCAACTGAAGCTATTGGATTACTTATATCCATTATTATATTACTTATATAACTAAAGGATATAAGTGTGTGGCCAGGGAGGAAAAAGGGCTAGTAACATTGGTTCACACAGAAAACAGAAAGTGATGTAGTGTAAAATTAGTGCTGCAATGATGATTTAGCAGGGTTGTTTACAAGTTGATATTGCTGATTGAGCAGGGATGGATGTTACAGGTCTATTTTTTTAAAAAGGAAAAAGGAGATTTTAAGAGAAATAGTATGTATGATCTCTCAGTATGTAGGAGAAAGGGTATGATGGGCTGAGTGTGTAAAGGGGACCATAGTAAGACTAAAACTATTCAGCATGGACAGATGAATCATCAGAGAATTGTAATCTAACCAGTCTCTCAATCTCCACTTTTTCTTTTCCTTTTTAAAGTACTGAAAAGTTCCCTCAAAGTAGACTTTAACAGGAGAGTGTCTATACTGCGCTATCTGACCAGAGCAGCTTCTACACCAGAATAGCCCTGTTGACGTCAAGGAGCCATTTTAATGGACATCCAAATGTGAGTTTACAAGTTTAAAGAAAAGCCATACAAATGAGTTTCTCCATTTGTAAATGCAATCGACTGCAAGCTCACACTGAATTGGGCAGTGCTGCTCTCTCCTACTGTACCAATCTAGGGTGGGAAAAAGCTTTATAGAAATGACCCCGCTTGAAGCGTGACATAGCAAGCAGTCATGGAGCTCAGAAAACATAACTTCAGTCTGACTTTGTTCTGTTTAGAAAGAGGCATTGGCATGTAAAAATAATCCTCTAGATGACCAGAGGGCCCTGCTTCTTTGTCTAGCACAAGCCATTAATTAAAGCAAACGGTTACCATATCCCTAAAGATGTTTTATTATTTTAAAATCTGTAGATATGCAGATATAAAACTTGTGAAGGGTGCAACCAGCTTCATATTTAGGTTCTGGAGGTTGAAATGAATACCGATAGATTGCTCTGTCTTCAGCTGATGGCTTTTAACCTTGCTTCAGATGAAAAAAAGAAGAAAAAGCAAACAAAGTCAGACATGAATTGGGAAATGTGTTTGCCTGTGATAGTAAAAAATCCCATGTGGTCTGAACAGCGTTTTATAAAGCCTAGGGAATATTTCTCAAGTTGTCATCTTCAAATACTACTACTTTGACTCTCCTGAAGATCTCCCCGAAACTCCCTGTTATTTACTCCCATGCACAGAAGAAAAAGTCCTTAATAGTTGATGCTCTCCAGACCCTTTCTAAGAACCTTCTGCCTTATCAGTAACCTTTTCTGCACTGCCAAGAAATCTGCAGTTTCAAGCAGTAGGCAGCTCTGAAATCTCCCAGGTCCTAATCTAAATGTAGACCTGTATTAATCACCGAGCATACTGGTCTGGGTAACACAGGCATTCTGAAACATTGATTTGTTGATGTAGGCTCAACTAACATTTCAAGAAAGAGCTGTAAAAATAGTTGGAAAATGTTTTTCGTGTCTCTGCAGCAGCAATCACCTGCTTTACCCTATGAAGAAGGCCCCATTTGAACACTACATTATAAGAATGTTTTCATGGCTAATTAAGACAATTAGGCTTATGTGAATGGTCTAGAAGCAGGTGCTGGTAGACATGCTGAGGAGTTATATTTTGTAGTCTCCGACTCTATTGCCCTTTCAGGTGGATACCTGATGCTCAAATAGCACTGGAATCTGCTCCGGGCACTTTGCTACTGTTGCGTTCCTGCCTTTCCCTTCCCAGACAATTGCCTTTTAAAATGTAGCTGGAAAGATCAAAAGTGTTATTACTGGTAAAAATCACTGTGAAATTAAAAGGGGTAGGAATCAGCCATTTGTGTAGCAGGTTCTTTTCATGTCTCTGCATAGACTTGCCAATTAGGGTTCTCTTTTCTCAGTCGGAGAGGTTAACCTGTGCTGCTTTTATCTCGGGATCCCTGCCCAGGTTTCTAAAGCGATTTGTGGTCATTTGAGATCTTCATTCATTTTTGTCACTTGTTCCTGGGAGGAAGAGTGGCACTGATGGGAAATGTCTTGCTATTTATAGAGTGTCTCAGTGTTATGTCTCCTGCGGTTATATAGAGGAGGCAGCATACTGTCTGTTTACTTTACTTTTAGACCCCCTGTCTTTCAGCCTGAGTTTCTCACCATGGACTGGCTGCTGAGAATTTTTGTCTGATTTCTTTTAGATGACTTTTTTTTTTGCAAGTGTATTGTATCAGTCACTAGGGTCTTGTCTAACCCTTTCTTTTGATGTATGCCTGGGGGTCCTGGTTACTGAATGTTTAGTCTGACGTGGCTGGGTGAGGATAGGGAACCTTTCTATAGGATCCAGAACATGGTGTGAGGCTGGGGGCTCGATGCATGCCTGTATCTTACCCATTATAGATGTAGGATGCAGCTAGAGCAAGTGCCTGCGACAGGGAATTGGGACTTGCTCCTGGGTACAGAAGATTGCTACGCTTTGTCTGTCTTCACTTATCCACCTAAGCTTCTCTGCTACATTTTTCATGGTTATATTAGCTCATATTTTTGGCTTCAGTAAAATTTTTACTGCATTATAGGAGAAGATCTGATAAACTGCAACATAAAAACGAGCACTTAGCTCCTTTTTAAATGCTCAGACTGAACTCTATTAATCTGTTGATAGGGGGCATTCAGCTCCAGAAATAAAGTTGTGAAGTACTTGGCTAAAATTCTCTCAACTTCCTTAAATTTTGCTTGATTCAACCCCGATTCACTGATAACATCTTACAGTTTATAGTAACAACAGTAGAGGTGAAATCCTGACCCTCTTGAAGCCAACAAGAAATCTTTTACCTAAAATTTCATACTAGATACCTCAGTGTGGCCACTGTATCCCCAAAAGTGTGTCATCCTCTGGCATCTTCAGTGGAGCAGGAAGTACCACGGGGATTTCTCAGACTAGAGGAAAATGTGGAGCAGTCTTCCCCTGAAATAGCTAAAGAGTATAGGCAGTTACCTAGCATTGGCTTTGTGCTTGCTGGCATTACAAAGTTGTCATGAGAAGGTTTGTTAGGAAAGGGTCTTGTCACACCTAGGCACTAGCATGTCTGTTTCTTCCTGGGTGAGAACAATTGGCGGGACATGGCTAAAGAACGAAGCTATGTTCTGCCCATCTAGTTGTGGTTTATAGTGAAATGAAGTGGGGACAAAGCTTCCCCTCTCCTGAAAGGGTGATTGGCACCTTTGGCACTGTTGTGAGCTTGCCGGTGAGCTCAGTAAGAGCAGTGCCTTCTCTGAAGGGAATGTAGACTACTGTATTCAGATTTACCATCCCCACCTGTAGATTTTTGAGTTCAGCCCACAACACCTTATTCTTCTGCTTTATGCAAGCTACCAGACTATGAGCTGGGTCAGCAGAGAAGCAGGTGGATGCATCCTGGTCTTATGCTACAGGTGTGGTAGCCTCTGGAAAAAGGCAGAGCAGAACATTGTGACAGCAGCTGTGAGTGTTGGCACAACTGAATCTGCCAGAGCTGTAAGGGAGTGAGGATCTGGCTTCAAACAAGGAATCTGATCTAATTCTTGCATTGTTTCCACATCTATGTAGTCTTCTCATCTCCCGTAGCTGTGCCCAGGAGAACAGAAAATGACTTTCAGTGGTGGGACCTGACCTGTATGATCTCTGGCTTCTGCTTCTCAAGCTGTGAATTCCTCCTGAATGAATGTACCTCTTACCTTTCTGTACGTGGCAAACCAAAATAAGTGACACAGAAGCTCTAAACAAATGCACTTTTTTAGCTAGGCCAATGGTGTGCATAGTAAGAAGCAATACCTGACTGACAAGTGCCCAGCAGATAAATTTTATCATCGTTTGAATTGACTCAAACTGTAGCCTGTGCCTCTGTGTCAAGGCATCTCATGCTAACTGAGACCTGTTGAGGGAATAGCATTAACTTATACAATGAATTCTTACAAGCTTTGGTATTACCTTTATTTTAGTATTCAATATCTAATTAAATATTTTCCTAATGCAGTATACCCATTTATAATATGTGAAGCCTGACTTTAGTCTCCTAGGAGCAGGTCAGTAAAGAATAGCATTACAAATATTTATTTACTTCTCTTGTCCCTTTCTGGCTTTATTTTAATGGGTGTGCAAAACTGCATGAAAGCTACAGGGGAGAAAAAGCCTCCTGGGAAACCCTTTGTATCAGGATGAATTGGAAAAACAAACTCTAGGGTGCTCATTTGCCGTGAATCGCTTTTCACATCACGTGCGGAAAATGAATGAGGCGTCTGTGAATCTAATTCCCTTTGTCCCAGTTGTAAAGCGGATCAGCACAATAGGAGAGGCACAAGGCCAGCAAAGCAAGTGGAAAGCAGACACCATTCAGTGAATTCATTTTCAGTCGTTCCAGTGCCACTTGCTCCTTTCCTTCTCTACAGATTTAAAGAACAAACGTGGTCCCTGGGAAATGCCTCTGTTAAGTGCTGCTGCTGAAGTCTCGCTAAGCACAGTGGCAATGGTGATCATCACTAATCCTTCCCACTGCCACGCTGGGTCCCTTGTCACTCCAAGTGGGAGGACAGAAAGCACTTAGCCACAGCCTTGCCACACATTAGGAAAAGAGCAGATCAGCACATTGAAGAATCTGTGTCATCCCGGGGGTAAAAAAAGATAAAGATTTAGGGTCTTCCTCTCTTTTTAACCTAACCTCAAGATAAAAATCCTAGTCATCTCTTTCACTCCGCACTGGATCTTTGACAGCTGTTTATTATTCTGAATTAGGTTACATGATTTCCTCTTTACAATTTTCTATCTAAATACAGTTAGATTTGTGTGTGTGTGTGTGTAAACCAAACCATCTGTATTTGAAAGACTAAAAATACTCTAGCTGCGAAACCCGTGCTGGCTTGGGATTGTAACCCTTCCATTCATTGCCTGGTTTATAAGCCTCTCTCACTGCATAAGAATAACTTTGTTGCCCAGTTAAAAGGAAAACGGAAATTTTAAATAATCTCACCACAGCTTTTGTAATGTATTTCCAAGTTGTCCTCTTTGCAGACTGTGTGCGTAGGCCATTCTGTGCTGGCATCGACGTACAGCAGGACTAAGATGAGAACAAAAACATTTGATCTCTTCATGGTGGTGGTGGTAGTTTGCAGGATTACTTCTGTCTCTTGCTAACCCTCTGTGGAGGGAGGTGTTCTCGCCTTTCTCCAAGGGAGACAGGAGTTACTACATTCGCGCCTGCAGAAGGGTTAAGTGAGCCAACGCAGCCTTAGCTTACCACAACGTGGTATAAACAAGCGGCTAATCAGAAGTGGAGGGTGCTATTTCCGTGTGCTTAGACTTCTGCTTTCTGCCTCAGTTTAAACTAATGACAAATGAGCTAATCACACCTACTCACTGCATGGCGTAGCCCTGCCTCGGTGCTGGCTGGAACAATGCAGCAAACTGGTTAGTTTTTCTCTCGCTGCCAGTTTCTTCTCTTGAAGTCAAAGCATTTGGGTCAAGACTTCAGACAGGCTTATTTAGCCCTTCTGGCTGCAAAACATTGCAATCCAAATCGCCCCATCTTAATCACACAAAGTCAGACCAAATTTTGCAAGGTGGACAGTTTGGTTTCTATGATGTTCTTAGTAACAAATCTGTCTGCTAGAGGGAAGGGAGGTGTGTCTGATGAAGCTGACACCAAATAAGCAAGGCTTGAAACTTTTAGGAATTAATCCTTTCTGCTTGACTATGCTAAATACTGCATTTATGTTCATTTTCTTCAATGGTTCTTAAGAATGTACTGTTTGACAGTATACCAAATTGGGTAAACCTAGACTTTAGTCTTTTTTCTTCTGTCTTCCTGGTTATTTAACTGCCCACTAGTGACACTGTGCACTTGTTATTCACACTAGGTTTTTTTTAAAGCTGTGCTCTATGCAAAAATTAGTGGCTGTTGCAGAAGGCAGGGCATGATCAGTAAGGAAAGGAGGGCAGGTTGCTGCATCTCCAGTAAACTTCTTCAGTTTAAGATCCAGGATTGGAATAGAATTTCAAACTGCAGTTGCCAAAAAGGTCTTTCCTGGAGAGAGCACCAACTGGGAAAATGCTATAAGCTAAATTCAACCCTAAAGCAAACGTCTGCAATAGTCTTTGAGCTGGAGACAAGGAGAAATTGGCTCTGTAGCATGACAGAGTTGGATAAAAGATCACTTTGACCATCTCAGTCTTTCTTGCTCTGAGGGCTGCGACTATCATTTGCTCTGCCACTGAGTAAAGTTGAAGAGGGGAAAGCCTACGTACTTTAGCAAACAGGAGAGCACCTAACAAGATAATTATGAAATAATGCTGAACAGTAGAGCTACTCCTCAGGCAAAATCCTGGCCTGAACGAAGGTAATAAGTGTAATCCCATAGATTAAAGAGAGGACCAAGATTTCAACCGTGATGTGTTAAATTTAAAAACCAATTCAATGCAATCCCAGAGACCTTGCTTTGAATAATGAGGATCAGGCCTGCTTCATGTTTTTTGGATACTATCATAATGGTAAATTATATATCCAGGGCCAGGGTGAGAATCCAGGCAACTGTCCTTAGGCACGGAGCATGTACAAGTCATGTAAAGAAATTTGGGTTACAGATCTGTCTGGTTTAACTGGACTTTGGTTGTACCCAGCTGATAGTTGATGAAAGCGAGCACAACTGCAAAGGGAATAGTAAGTAGAAACAATGTCTAGGATTACTGTAATAATTTAAACTAGAATCACATAAAATAAAAGTCTCTTCCCACTAAGGTCTACAAAGACAGTGAAAACTGGTTATAGCAATTTATTACAAAATGCAAAATACTTCTGATCAGGACTGTGAGACTATAACATCCAGATTTTTTTTTTTAGGAATGACACTATCATGGCCCTTCATCTAAAATGTCAGCTTAATGCTCAATAGTAACAAACAAAGCAAATAAAATGATAGGGAAAAACGTTTCAAAGAAAGACCCACTGGGGATCACTAAAGAAACCAAATCAGGCTCAGGACTTCTCCGGAGATGGAAATCATTGGAAGCTGGGAAAATATGTGGGAGAAATACCGTACATGCTTGCCCTGCTCTTACTCTTCTCTGCATGCCTGCTTGTGCACACCGTTGGGAACAGGTTACTGAGTTAAATGGAGCCTTGGTCTGGACTGGAACGGTTTACCTGGACACTGGGCTTGCTCTTTACCTCCCCTTGCCTCTGCCCACTCTGTCCCATTGGAACAGTGTTGTTGGTGCTCATAGCTTTCGAAGTGCTGACTCAAAGCGGTCTTTCATCTTTGCAGAAGCCTTGTGGTAGCTGCTCTGCAGATATCCAGGAGTCTGGGCCTTGCTTTGCAGAGATTTCAGTCTAAGCACAAGCGGGCAGCCTGGGAAAGCGGAACAACAGTGGACTTTCAGGATACAAGTCTTCCTGCTTCTCTGAAAGCAGGATGACTGGGGTAGATCTCCTAGCAGAAACCAAATACGACTGTAGATGAGCTCAGGGCTCTGCTATACACTGGCAAGTGCCTACACCACTTCCCTGTCTGGTGCATAGACTCCCTCTTGCTCTTTTGAGACAGCTACTTCATCTATTTTTTTGGCAGTGCTCCTGACACTGACTCAAAATGACAAGTCACAGGGCTTTTTTTTGGGTTGTTGGTTTGGGTTTTTTTTTTTTTTTTGGGGGGGGGGTGAGGTTGGAATGTGTCTCTCAAGTATATTTTTGGGTAGGCAGTGTTGTGAGGGGAAACGGCCATGATAGCTAATGTTTTGGAAAGCTGCGCCGTCACTTCCACTTTGCCCCACCCTGTTGTTCTCAGTAGGAAGGGAATTTTACTTTGAGTGGTTCAAGTTTACAGCGTGTACTCCAGACACTGTTTCTCCATTTCATTCCCTGTGTAATTCTTGTATCTCCTAGAAAGAGCTTTATTACCAACTCCATCTGTTCTGAGAACTGCTTTCCCTTCAAACAGCCGAAGCCTGTGGGATGAGAAACCATATCTAAACAAAGTGGTATCAGTGCTGGCAGTGGGAATTCTGTTTTGGCAGGTTGCTTAGCTGGCCAATGAGCATGTTTCTTTGTGTCTGATTGAAGGCTTTGACCATGGAGATAAGCAGCTCAAAAATGACTGTAAAGAAAGCTATTTACTTAAAGAGGGGTAGTGACTTCATATACCTAGAACACTTTTCACCTTGTTTGGATGCTTCTGCAGTATGAAAGAGTGGAAAAGCCTCTTGTTCTTTATCAAGATGACTATTATATCTGTAATATAATTGGGAAGAGTAAAAGATACAAAGATAGCAGACTAGTAAGCAGTTAAATCTTACATCAATGTCTGTAACTTCTTGGATTGGCTGATACAAGGCTGGTGATATAACTGCATCAGCAAATCAGACACACACACACGCGGCTCAAGTAGCTTGTACCACTGGCCTCTCATACCTATAACCAATAGCCAGTACCCAGTTCTTGGAGAAAGAATAGCAGTAAAGAGGTCTCTTTTGGTTTGTTTGGTTTTGTTTGTTTGTTTTGGTTGGGGTTGTTTGGTGTTGTTGTTGTTCCTTGTTACTTCAGGGTCCAGTTCATCCCTTTTAGATTGCAGCCAATATTGAATCATAACTGGTTTAATAGACAGCAACACCTATTGATTAAACAACATACTATTAAGTAGCCTAAATATAGCTATACTATTAATAGATACACTGTTACTATTAACTTACAATTGTATCATTTTGCACAGTTACAACCAAATATAAAACTAATTCTCAGATCTTATAAATCACACCCAACTATTTTACTGTAATTCTGCCACCCTTTCCACCCACACTACTTGGTGCCAGAAGTGCAAACCTATCCCTTTGTACTTGCCCCCACTGAGTCTTTCAGGCATGGACCTGATGGAGAGTTGCGTGGGTTGTCTGCAGGGGTTCCCTTCAGTGTCCTGGTGGGCTTGGGTGCACAGGTACCTTCAGTGCTGTTTGCAGGTGCCTGCGTTCCTACTGTCAGAAGATCCCACCCTCTTTTTACTTTACCAAATTTTTATGTCTTGTTCCTCCTTTTTTCTGTTGGAGAACCCATCCTTTTTTCCCTGCCTTTACCACCTCCCTTTTTTTACCCCAACTTTTTGCAAAGAAGCAATTCAACACCCCCCTTATTGGTCTCAATTCTGCTACATCTGTACTCAAATTCGATGTTTCCAACACCTTTACTCAGGCAATTTTGGCCTTACAGGGTATTACTGATATAGTTGCCAAGGCACAGGCAGCCTCCTAAGACTACATCCCAAAACTCCCCTACAATTATCGGTTTTATACTGGCAATGCTTTTTTTTAATTATTATTTTATTTCATACACTCATTAAAGCAAATTATTCTCCTTTAGCCTTGATTCCTCTACCTACCTCCAATTAATGCAAGTAGTTTCATATCTGAGGCATAGCCTGCATACCAGAGCAACAAAGCTACGTGTTTTTCATGCTCTATTTTGTGCTCACACAGCATCCTTGCCCTTGAATTGTTTTAGTTACTCTCTGGGTTCCCTGCAGAGGTTTAGCTGGTCATGAGGCCCAGTACTGTAGTGGGGCCTCTTGCTCACATTCATATGACTGCACCTACACTATGACTTTTGCCAAAATAGTTATGGGTATGTTGTTTTTCCTATGCTCCTAGCCAAGTAGTTGTTTGCAAAACTTTTTCGAATAAAGACCTGGATAATGCTTCACCTGATCTCAGCAATGGGGTTTCCTCTTAAGTGTTTCTTTTATTTAAAGATATTTTTTTTCCCCTCTATTGTGCAAGTCTAGTATAAGGTGAGTCTTAACCAAAGTTTAAGTTCTTTCAAGCCAAAATCTTTTTTTCTTCCCTTTGGCGTCTTTGTGTAGGCCTGTGTCCTACAAAGAAGCACTTCCACAGGGAAAGCTTCACATTAAAAGCTTCACTGATTTCTCTTCCTTTTTCTTGCAATTCTCTCTGAACAGAAGTTTTCTACTTCATGTTTCTCAGCGTGGGTCTCCTGCTAGTGAAAGACAGTGAGTGAAAATTTCTCAGCAAATGGATGAGACTTTTCAGAGGAGACGCCTTCACTCTCCATAAAAGTCAACTTTTCCTACTGTGCTTGTAATAGCATATTGAATATTTTAGCTAAAAAACCCAACAAGGGCTAGAAATGCAATGCAACCTAATGTGCCACCACCACCCCTTTCCAGCTGCACCTGAGAGAAGGTGAGTTTTGCTTTCTGAGACTTCTGCAGTGCTTGGGGGTGTTTGAAGTGCTGCGCTGTCAGCAGTGTGCCTGATGGGGCTCATGCACAGCGTTAAGCCCTGAGGGAGCAGAGACCAGCAGGCCCTCCAGCCCCCAAGGTTTCTCCTTTCCGTTGGGTAGGAAAGTTTCTGGGACCCACCAGTCCTGTTGGTTGCTAGTGCAGCACCTGGTTGGTGGGCACCTGGCTCCTGCAGTGACCCCTTGTCCTTGCAAGTGCTCCAGGACCAAACTGAGAGCTGGGGCTGAGAATGCCGCAAAGTGACGAAATTTGACACAAGCAGGACTTGCAGGTGGAGCTGCTGTTTCCTGCTTTCTCTAAGCACCATAAAGCTGATCTTTGCTGAGCCCTGGCATGCTCTCAGTACAAGCCCTTTGTGGCTGTCTGGGGTTGGACTGCTGCTCAGGAGTACCTGCTCCTCGTAAAACACTGGTGCTGTTTGTACACAGCATAAACCTACCTGGTTTTAGATAGGTCAAGTTTTAATTACTCTGACACCTTAAATAGTAGCAGACTATTATGGTAGCTACCTTGCTAATTTTAATTGCTCTTTTTAAAATTAAACCTTTCAAGAAAAGGAAGTAGTCAGTGGTATGGAGAAAAGGAAAGAATTTCTCCTTTTTATCATTTATATTAAACATTCAGAAGACTAAGTTTGTATGTTACTACAACTTTTCAGCATTCTACCTGGAGTCTACAGCCTGTGAGACAGACTAAAGGTTCCTGGCTCACCACGTGAGAGAGTGTGCATTTGTACCAACTGACACACCTTAGACCATACAGTTGTAAGACTTGTGCAAAAGTGAAGCCTTGTACAGCTTCCTTCTGGTTACAAACTAGACTTTTCCTGGAGGCAACTGGTGGACAGTCATGGAGAAAGGGCGAAATTAATCTGCTGTTATGAAGCAAGCATGCTCCTCGGGTCCAGAGGAGGGCCGCAAAAATGATCAGAGGGATGGAACACCTCTGGTATGAGGACAGGCTGAGAGAGCTGGGGTTGTTCAGCCTGGAGAAGGCTCCAGGGGAGACCTTATTTGGCCTTCTTTCAATAAGATGGGGACAGACTTTTTAGTAGGGCCTGTAGCGATATGACAAGGGGTAATGGTTTTAAACTAAAAGAGGGTAGATTCAGACTAGATAAAAGGAAGAAATTTTTTACAACGAGGGTGATAAAACACTGGAGCAAGTTGCCCAGGGTGGTAGATGCCCCCATCCCTGGAAACATTCAAGGTCAGGTTAGATGGGGCTCTGAGCAACCTGATCTAGTTGAAGATGTCCCTGCTTATTGCAAGGAGGTTGGACTAGATGACTTTTAAAGGTCCCCCAAACCATTCTACGATTCCATGAATACTTCTAGATTTTAACACTTGAATGCTTACGTTTATAATGTCCAATAGTTCAAAGACTTGTATGCAATTTCTGTGCTGTGATTACGTAGCATCTTCATATAAAAACATAGATTTGTTAGAACTCCATTTAACTCTTTATAAAGTGCTGGATGACAAGATGGAAAGATCCTGGGTTTTGGGCTTGTAGACTTCTACTGGTAGCAGAAGAAGCATTTGAAACTTAAGTATGAAGTCGCTGGGCGGTACCCAGGCAAGAGTAGTTGTCTGGTTTCCAGCTTTCATTTACCACTGTGTGTTTTTATTGCCCTCAGTTGAACTGCTGTGCCAGGGACTCTTCCGCAGTGACACAAACTCTGTGCCCAGCCCCAAAGAAAGAACTAGGTTGTCTCCTGTATGGCCTTTTCTCTTTGGCACCTCCTTTCCATAGGGAAAAAAAGTATCAGAGACACAGAAAACATTCAATCATGGTAAGTTTGGAGCAGGAAGGCGATTTTTATATACTATCCCTCTGCTATTTGTTTGCATGCAAGAAGAAAATGTAGGATGAGTTTGTTCTGGTGCTCTCTGAAGAGGATAGCCATACTTGGGATGTGTCTAAGGTGATGTATGTCCATGTACGGAGTGAATGACTGAGAGTTTGGGATGTTATTCTTGGACAAGAGTTGCCATGTTTGTCAACTCATCTGCAGTGTGCCCTTTTGAATAAGGGAATGGGAAACAGGAAAGCAGACTTAGCACCACTCAGAGCAGAGGCAATGATACATGCATAGGTTTATTGTGGTTTGCATTGCATGTTTGTGATGCAAATGTACATGGATGTAAGGCTGAAAAGAAGTTCTGGCCTTAGAGTCATGTGGCCTTTCAAACCATAGGTAGGGATGGAAGCAACGAAACCAGCTTTGGTGCAAAGAGAAAAGCATTCATCTGCTTCTGTATCTCTCCTCCTCAGTTCCACCAACCAATCTCACTAGCTGCGCAGAGTTATTACTGTGGCAGTTGGGTTTGAGGTGGGTGGCAATTTTCTAGTGAATACTGTTCTCTCAGAAAATACCACTTCACTGAGTCCAAAGCTTCTTACGGAAATGCTGATAATATGTGGTGGGAATAATAATGCTGTGGTGGGAATGTGCATACCAGTAGGGGAGTTTTCTCAGCACCAGGAGCAAGCACTGCATTTAGCAGAAAGCTCCCCATCCAGAATAGCCTGTATAGATTGAGGAAGTTTTTTACTTCTTGCGAGGTTGGAATTTAAAGCAGGGACTTGTATGAGAGCTTCTCCTGGGCTAACAGACTCTGAGCTCCTTTTGTTCAGATGAAGCTCAGGATGGGAGAAGCTTTGAAACCTCAAGCTTCAGAGGGGTGAGAAAAGGGTGTTTCATGCTGCTGTGCTGTCCCTTCAGTGGATTGCCTCTCAGTGCATGGCAGTGGCAGCAATATGGCAAGGAACTGCTTTGGTGAGCAACCTTTAATTAGCCAAGGAAACAGCCTCTGGCTTAGCATGAACTTGGTAGGTCTCATTATGTCTCCTGTGTTACTTCATAGCTGCACTTGTGAGCTGCTCTTCAGCCCAGCAATACGTTTAAATCAATGTTGAATCAGGATCATAGTGGATCAATGACATCTATTGAAACCCCATGGCCCTCCCGAACGGACTGAATTTGTTTGCCAACATTGTGGTGCTGGTGAGCAACTTTGGATCGATGCAGATCAGTGCTGGATAGGCAGTAAGGAACGACACACCAGGACTGTTGAACTGAGATGTGGTGTTGGCTTTTGTAACTCTGGTGGAAATGTGTGTTTCTCCATCCTGGCTGATGGGGTTTCCTCTGGGTTCATAGGGAAGTAACTCTGTCAAATAAGCTCAGTTTGCTGCCTGGGAAATGCTCAGCGGTGTCCATGGGCTTCTTTCATAATATGCCCTGGGACCTTGTGTCGGAGCACACTTGGCAAAGGACTAGTTAATGTTTAATATGAGGAACAGAGTTTCTGGCCCTACAGACAAATCCTGTTTACAGGTGACTCAACGGGGCAGGAAGTAATATCTGTAGATATCAAGTATCTATAGCCAAATGCACACAGTGGAACAGTGTGAAATTTCGTAGCCGCGCAAGTATTGTGTTGGGGAACTTGGCAACTCAGCAGGGTTTTAGATGGAATAATCATCCACAAGCAGGGATAAATGTTCAAAATAGCTGCCCTTGTGCTTCTGGATCACCTAGCAGTGATAGTCTTTCTCCTGTAAAACGATCCAGTTGACTTCCACACAGGCCTGACACGAAATCTTTAAAAATGTTCTTGTAATCACATGGTGGCAGGTATGTAAAGAAGTGTGTGTTCACTGAGAGCACTGTAAAAGGGAGAGCAACTGAAAGTGGAGCTCTCTTACCAGCAACAGACATTGTAAACAAGCAGCTCAGCCCTTCCAGACGAGAAAGCAGGGCTTAAATTAGGCAAGAATTTTGAATTTCATTGACCTACTTTGCCATTTGCCCCCTTTTGGTACCTGAGCATTCTCTAGCCTATATTTCTCCTCTCCTTTCTGACTTGACGGGTGGTGAGGTTGGATTTTTTTGGATGCATGGAAAAAAAGGAGGCAAAAGAACTACAGCTGAAGGAAGACTAAGTTTAAACTGGATTCCGATGGATTTTTAGGAGTGAATTTCAGACTGGTCAGCCTACTGCCAAGAAGTTCTGAGTCTGATGCAAATGAATTTCATAGCTGCTGCTGACGTTCTCCCAGCTACGTTCTTCCAGCAGAAGTGGGTCTGCTAAGGGAGTTTGCAGTTGCTCCCGGTGAAGCTATTCCTGAGTTTATCCCGCTGTTCTTAGACTGTAGAAACACAGGATTTCTGAGTGTCCCCTTGTCATCAGCACAATGCCAATGGCAAGAATGCAGGGAGGTTGCTTTCTGGGTGGCTTGTGCTGTTGTTTCAAATGCTGCTTTGATGGAAGATATCACTTTCCTCTGTTTTGAGCATTATTGTAATTGTGCAGGGAGAGCTCGGCTGCAGCAACTGAATCTGAATCTGACAGGAGGGAGCAGAGCCTGGTACAGACTGCTTCTTCCTGGGGGGAGAAGGATGTGCTACATCCACCCCTTCCTCGGGCCCTTAGGGGTCAGAGCTGGTACAGGGATGGCTTCAGTCAAGGCGGGGAGTTCAGACTTGCGGAAATCTGAGTTCTCTGCTCAGTCTCCCAAGGGTGCCAGTGTAGTGAGCTGTTCTGCACCCCGCTACCTCAGCCAGGCGCTCCAGCAGGCACAGGTTGGTGTGGATTGCATCTGATGTGAGGGTGGGATAGAGCTGAGTGCAATCTGTGACAGGGATTTGCCAATGAGGCAACAATTATAGATATGGGATTATATGTGTGAAGGACCATTGCCGCTTCTCTAACGTTTCTAAAAAGAATGACAGGAGCCATTTTAGGATGAGACTGCTACTCCATGCTCTGTGTCAGGGGTGGGACAGCAGGGATCCTTCCTCAGTCGTATGAGACGATTAAGAAGTCCAGAAGCAGACAACTGTAATCTGTGCATTACCCTGGTTGCTGCTGAGACAAAACAGTGAGAAAAGCATAATCTTTGGTCCAGGGCCTGGCCTGATATCACATTACAGTGCTGACAATGCTATTGTGCCTCTCCAGGAAGCCAAGCTTGCTTTCTTTAGTAAGAGTTTCTTAGGGATGGGGCAAGTAATATATCGGGGTAGGCTGCTTTTTCTCAATGGATATTCAGAGAGCATCATCTGGGAGAGCTTCCAGCTCATTCTAGCTTGTGTTTCCTTAATAGAAGTCAATATGGTTCACAGCCACAAGGTATTTCTAGTATGCGGATTGCCAGAGATCTAAAATTAATGTGTGGACCTTCTTGTCCCAAAAGACCAATGTGGCTATGGATACCTTTCTTCAGAAAAACCTATCTGTTTTTGCATGATTGCTTTCCCTTCCAGGTAGGCAAATACAGGCTTTCTGAATTAGCAAGGACGCAACAGTTTGGACTAGCTAAGCCCAATATGGATGTTGCTGAGATGAAAAAAAAGGGATTTTTTTAGAGTTTCCTCTGGCATAGAAAAGTTTCACTAGCAATCTTGGTCAAAGCCTGTCTGAATCTGTTTCCTAGCAGAAACGTGCTCATCTTTCCTCCCACTTCTGTCACAATCTCTTCCAGAGGATTGGTGATGGTGGGAACAAGCAATTGCATTGGTTTTGAGGACTCAGTTTTCTGTGAGCACCCCAGCCGGAGCTGACTGGAAAGAATGACGTGAGGAAATAGGATCGCAGAGCCTGGGGAGAAGCTTTGCAGACCACCTGGCCTTCAAATTCCTGGCACTGCTCAAACTTGTCTCTGTAGGAAATCCATGTTCCAAGTCAAGCTCAGGTCACATGAGAAAATGAATTTGGCAGGAATATTGTGAGTCCCTACTGATCTGCCAACAAATCCACCCCAAGCATCTTGCTCCATGGCTCTACGCTTGGAATAGAGCAGCACAACTGACAGCCCAGCGTAAAAAAACTGTTCTTACAGAAGTGCCTGGAGGTGGCTTCTGCAGGCTTTCCCACGAACCAGCGCTGCTGCAAGCTGACTTTCCTTATCACTACGTTCTCCTTTTATAGAAAAATAAAAGGCAAAGGCTGAAGAAGGGCTTGAAAGCAAAGAGAATTAAGGTGGCAGGCAAAAAGACATTCCTCCTTCTTAGTTTTCTGTGTTCCTACTGTCCTAGGAAGACTTCAGTTCTCCTGGGTGCTGTTTAGTCACTCCAAAAATGTACAAATGTAGGGACAATTCATACTTCTGTGCCCGCCTGACCTCCTCTGACATCATTAGTAGCAACTGGTGAGATGTTGCCGTGTGCATTTAAGTGCCGTTTTGTGCATTGTTTTTCCCAAAATATCTCATCTTCAGAGCAAGGTGCATAAAAAAATGAATTTCAAAATGACTCTGGCACATTTGTAGTAGAATTAAACAGCTATCGAGCTTAATGCAGATGCCATGATGGGAAATATAATCTCGTTTCCTCTTTTTTTTTTTTCCATCTTTTGTGTTAGGTGCTCTGTTGTCATCTTTATGTGGGATGTTCAGCGATTTTATTGCATTGAACATATCTGGGAATTGGGACGTCTCTTCATTACAGAAGGCAGAGATTTTTGAGTTGGGCTGTCAACAACTTGCAGTTCTTTAACATCCCTTCAAGGTGACTGGATGATGTGCTTCATACAGAAGTGCCTCTTGGAAACACAGGACTTCCTGTTCAGGCCACAGATTTTTGAAAATTACTGGACTGAAATTAGATATGTAGATCAACCCTTCTATATGTATAAGCACAAAAATAACTATGGAAGGCCCTGATTTTCGGGGTTGCTGCTGTAAGATCTAACTGTGGGCACTCAAGGCTGAACCTCTGAGCTGTGGTGTTTCCTAAAGGAACTGAGTAACCACAAATTTGAATAGCTATCCTTTAGATTTGTGAACATGACTGTGTGTTTATTTGTGTATTTATTTCTGTATCTTATATAATGTAAGACATATATTTATCTTCTATAAATAGATATGTAGAAACAAGTAAATATATATAAATACTTATTTATATGCATTTCTAGTTAAACGACCTAAGTTCTGCTAGGAAACTATTAGAAATACTTAATTATTCACTGGAGTGGAGACCATGAAGAAAAATCTTTTAAAATCTAGGTATGGGAAAAGCAACTGAGACTGGTGGGATAGGTTCCTCCCTTGGTAGTCAGGCAAATAGTGCGGGTATGGCGGTAGTCAGTGCAGCACTGTGGGTGAAACAGTATTTTGTTTTCCTTCAGTTTGTCTCATCCAGTGTTCCCCTGTCTTTAAGAGGATAGGTAAGGATGGCAGGCATGAGACTAAGGGCAGAGGTTGTGACCTGCCTGAGGTCTGGAGTCTGAATTCCCATTCGTTATCTTTATGCTCATGCAGTTTCTGAACACTGTATATGTTGAGACTGTATCTACTCTGTGACCCTCAGGGGATGGAGGAGGCTCTGACTCATCAGTGGGAAATGCTTCTGCTCCCAGTTTGCGCTAACCAAGCATGTGAGCAGCAAGAGATGCTGAAGGAGCCAAGCTATTTCAAAGGCGGTCTTTGGTGAAAGAGCACCTGCTTGAGGCTGAACGGGGGGGTTTGTACACTGGGGATAGTTTTCAAGGTGGAAACATCAATTTGCCGGTGCCTCCTAAAATTGAAGAGGCTGAGGGAGGAATCAAGTCATGTACTCTGCTCAGGCCAGTGCTCTGGATGCCAGAGCAGGTAGCCTGCTAATGAACCAGTTAAACTATGTAATTAAAGCTGAGATACATATAGCTCTCAGCAATAGAAAAGACAAGACATAGAAGACTTGCCTAGCAGGGGGAAAGATGCGCAGTGGAAGTTTTCCTTAAGGCTTTGCCTGGCTGTGCCTTGCTGCCACTGAAGCTTTCTCTTAGACTTTTGGACCCGGGAGGAGGACAATTTTGGAATCTCAGGAAGGGCTGTGGGCCATCCTGCTTGCTTGGAGGAGTGGAAGAGGAGAGCGGAGGGATGGCCCGGTCCGGCGGGAGGTGGCCTGTGTGAGCCCGCACATCTATTTCCAAGCGAGCCACCTGATGGTGCTGTTTATTCAAGTTCCCGGCCGTGGTGGGTGCTCCTCGCCTGCAGAGCTGTGGACCTGCATCTAGATCTGCCTTATCGCAGGACGTTTAATTAATAAATAAATGATAAAAAAAGGTCTGCATCGCCCACCTGGCTCTGGTGGTGGGAGCTCACCTTTCTGTGAGGCCCCGAGGCAACAACAGATAGGTTTGTTGGTTTTTTTTAAGCTCTTCAAGAAAGTGCTTTGGAAAAGGTCTGGGGGAGGCCAGGCCTGGGTGCCTCTGCATTTTGTGGAGGCTGACGATGCCTCCTAGGTTTTCCTAATTTATTTTGCATTCACCTCACAATTTCCATTGTGGAGCTTTCCCGTACGAGGATTAACCATCACAAGCGGTGCAGTGCAGCGCTGGCAACCTCCCTGGAAATCACGCGTCCTGAATAATGATGAGAGCTGAAAGCAGGACAGAAAATCCACCCTTCTGCTCCCTAAATCAGCACCGGGTAACCACCCCAGACAAAGAGCAGTGCTTGGTGACAACCCCCCTGTTCCCACAGCCTGCCCCCCTCGCAAACCTGCCTCCCTCTCTGCAGGGGCTCGCATCAAAACATGCAGGCAAGGCAAGAAATGCAAACTGTAGGGATGTTCCTGCCCAGCACCGGGTGCCTGTTGGGAGGGCTAGGCTCTCCGTTTGCTCTGGAGGGCGCAGGCTTGTGTTTGCTGTCTTGGGGACCAAGCCCCTCAGTCAAGGACTAGCGGTGCGGTGCTTTGCAGTGTAGGTGCAGGGGATGGGGGATGACTGGTGTGAACAACCAGGGCTAATGTGTGGGGAGAACAAACCAGCTCACCCCTCCTGCCTTGCCCAGTTCATTTTCTGATTGTGACAGAGGGCAAGGAGTAAAACTTAGCCCAGGTTGCCCCACTCGCTCTTGTCACAAGCAGCACCACCAGTGGGTCTCTCTGAAGTGAACAGGCTGGCTCCTCATTTGTTTCTCACTGTCAGGATGATGAGTCCAACTAGATTTCTTTCTGTTTGTGTTTGCTGCTTGTCTGTGCTGACAAAACATGCGTAGTTTGTAGCTCCCTCGCTTCAGCTGGATGCTGTTCCATTTTAATGCGAGGCGCTTCGTCGGAGGTCATTTACTCGGTATGTTCCTGGGCCATTTACAAATATGAGCTGATGAATATTTCATTGTCGTTCACCAGGAATTCTGTTGAAGTGTAGAGCTTCATGGTAGTGAGTCAGTACGTGATGCACTCAACCTGAAATTGTTTCCTTGCCGCATCTCTCGTCAGACGTGCTAATTGCTGACGTTGAGGAGGTAAAGTTGGTGGAAGGGGGAGGAATACACATATGTATTAGTATAATAATTCTCTTTATCTCACCTTGGTTCTACTTAAATATCCCTGGAATCAGCGCTGCTTGGGGAAGGGGATCTTTTGATGAAATAGCAAGAGCAGCCATCTCTTCCCGTTCGCTCTAAGAGTAATACCCAGGCTGGCTTTCCTTCCCGCAGTGCCACACCTCCAGGAGGGAGGCTCTGCTGGACTCGGAGACTCCCTCTTAAGTGCCAGGAAGAGTGAGTACTTGCAGCAGAGTAGGTGGTGAGACCAATTTATCTTGCTGCAAAACATCCTAGTGGAAGCAGGGCACAGTGTGCAGGGAACGCATGCCGGTGTTAATGCCTGCTTGAGACTGCAAAGAGCCTGGAGCAATAGTTCTGCAGAGGGAGACCCAAGCCATTTGTCTCGGAGTCAAATGATGATTCAGGCACCAGCATCATTAGGTATTTTATTGCTGAGCCAACTAAAGAAAACAGAGGCTGGGATAGAGTACCAAGGTTGACAGCAGGGGGTCTATAAAGGTAGTTTACCCGGCAGCTGCCTGCTGGGAGGGAGGAGATGGCTGTACCACTGTACCACAGCAATGGAGTGGCAGCAGGAAGTCCCAGATGGATGGTAGTGATATGCCGGTGGCAGTGCCTCCTGCCTCACCCGCTGTCTGGGGAAGAGCCAGTGGGAAGGTGTTCTCCTGATGCGGGGGTGTTTATGTCACTGTAAAACAGCTTGTGTTGCACTGCTGGATTTTCTGGACTCCGCGGCTTTCATGGTGAATGATATCTCACTCTGATAACTAGTGCTATGGAGAGCGTTAGGGCACACTGTGCTTTGCTAGTGAGAAAATGATCCAACCAAAGAGATCCTGTAACCACACAAGCTTCTTCATGCCTCTCCCTGGTGGTGCTGCAGTCAAGCTATGGGGGTCTGCCAGTAAAAAAGGTAATTTTAACTATGTCAAACACAGCAGAGGGAAAGGAGGCCACATGTACCTGGAAGTCATCTGCTTCCCTGCATGCTCAGAAGCCTCTCTCTGCTGTCCAGACTGCAGGGATGGGCTGCAAAATGTGCCTGCTTTTCATTTACTGCTAGCTGGTCATCTGGTGCTTCAGAGCTACAGCAGTGGAGAGAAGCTGTGAATATATCAAATTTGATAGCTGTGTGGGAAGTAGGGGTTAATCCTGTCAGCTGCAGAGGCAAAAGGTTGGTAGTTTGAAAGGTAGTTACTAGGCTCCATAACTGTTCTGAGGGCGGAAGATGAGATAGGGTTCTCTTTCTTCCCTTGTCTCCCCCCCCCCACCTCTCCATCTCAACTTGGTCAGGTTACGCAGTTCACACAGCTCTCAATATTGTGGTTTGTCTGGTACAACATGCCCTGATGCAACAGGCTACCCTGTGCTGCGCTGTAGGTAAGGTCCTGCAAACCCAGTTGCGTGCCCTGCTTTGTGGGAAGCTCGTGCCATGCGCTGTGCGGAACAGAGGCTGGATCTGGAAAATGGGCGGATGTTCCCCAGTCTGCTGGCTTTATTGGGACTGAGCAGGAGTTTTGTGCTGGTGATGCTGTCTAGTCATTGCTGTTCAAAGGGGTCTGGTGTGGACTTATGGTACACGAACTGGTCCTCAGCACCAAACTGCCCAGAAGGAGCTTTAATCTGAATGCTCTGTGGGATTTTTACTTTGGGGTATTTTTTACGTTGTTGTTAAGATTCTGTAAAGTCTCTCTAGCATGGACAGTCCACCACTGTGCTATTCAAGTCTGCCTGTGTTTGTATGTATGTGCGTGTGTGTGTATATATATATATACACACACATGTATATACACACACCGTATACATATATATATGGTACGTTTTCTTTTATTGCATGTTTTGACGTAGTTTCTGGAAGCACTCCCAGGAGAGGTCTGGTTATCCTATGTGCGATGTCATAGCTGTCCTTTTGTTCCTGGGGCTGGATTCCCCCAGAAAGGGCCCAAATCCAGTGAGGACAGTGGGAACATTTGCTGTATAAGTAGGGTTAGGCTGGGGTGGACTTTTGGTGACTGGAAACTTTAATCTTCATCCTGCCAGAAGCTTCACATATATGTCTGGGAAAATCAACCTTTTTGACTCCTTTAAACCTCTCTGTGCTTCACCTCTACTTTTTTGAGTAGGTTTTGGGAGGTTTTTGTTTATGTTTTTTTTTCTTTTTAAACTTGACTAATATCTTCATGGTTTTTCAGGCTGGTACCCTATGATACAAAGCGCTTACTGAAAACAGCTGAAGGACAGGCCAGCTTGTAAAAGGAGGATATTGGCTGAAAGTTAGGTGTATGGGAGCTTGATACCAATATCCATGAAATGTAATAAAAACTGGCAGTGTGGAAAAAAATGTGAGGGCATCCTAGACTCCATCATAATCTTTATTGGGCTTCTTAGTAGATTTTTTTAAAAAAAATGTAATTGGATTTTTAATTTGACCAATTGTAATGACAGAATGAAACTGATTCTGTAGCCAGTTCTTCCAAAACAGCTCGATTAACCTATAGACCTTTAAAATATAATTAATAACTTTTCAGAGAGTGAGACTTCTTTTCTGTGGGGGTGCAGGCGTATGTGGGTGGTTACTGAGAATACATGGTACTCTAATCACTTCTCACTGTCTCTCTTCCACTCTCTCTTTCTGATGCACACAGATATTATTGGCCCAAATTTGCCACTTCTGTCATCCCAGAAATAAACAGGACTAGTCATAGGGCAAAACATGACTTACTACAAATACAAGTGACAGAAATGGTACCTGAAGAAGGAACAAAAATGGTCATTTTTAACAACACTTGGTTAGTTTCCAAGGTGGAGACCAAAGAAATGAACTTATATGATGTTCTAGGAGAAGAAAGAAGTATTACCATTCTAGAGAAACTCGGTGAAGGGAGGGTTATTACAATAGAAATTGCTCTTTGGGGCAGAGTGTCTAAATTTTGATTCAGGGTAGGTTTTCCCAGCGGCATAGCTGACATTTCCCAGTTTTTCACACTATGATTTTACTTCAGCCGTGAATTAAGTAAGTTCAGATAATGCAAAAAAGAGTAAATACAGCAGATTTTACTTTTTTACTTAAAAAGTAGATGCTGCACCTGTCCATATCCTCCATTAGCAACTTTTCTCACCAGACTTGGATGCTGTATGCTTTATCAGTTCATCTGCCAGCTCATGTCTTTGCTTGTCCATCTCTTAAGGAAGCCTGGACTGTGAGAACCATCAAATGTGTTTCAGACCTCAGTGTAAACTGGTCTGAGCCCTCCTGCTGTTCTCAGCTCTTTCTAGGATGGTGGTTGGGCAGGCGGAGTTGGTGGGAAGAACCTCAAAGAAACATGGGGGGCGGGGGGAGAATCCCTCTATTTCTCTTCCTGTTACCAGCCCATGCAGAACCATTTGGCTACTTCCATCTCTGGCAGCCCTCCATTTGGTGATACTGAAGATCAACCGCAGACTGAGCTGTGTTAGTAGGATCTTATCCATCAGGTCAAGGGAGGTGGTTATCTTCCTTTGTGTGGCCCTTGTTAGGCCATGTCTGGTGTACTGTGCCCAGTTCTGAGTCCCTAGCACAGGAGGGATATTGGCAAGTTGGAGTGAGGCTACTAAGACATGTAGGGGGCTGGAGCATACGGCATACAAGGAGAAGCAGAGGAAGGATGAGAGGCAACAGACACAAGTCACAGCACGAGAAATTACAGCTAGATATAAGGAAGAAAATCTTCACAGGCAAGGTAGTCAAACACTGGAAGAGGTTGCCCAGAAACACTATGAGATCTCATATTTGGAGATACTCAACTTTGGCAGTTGGCCTAGATGACCTCCAGAGGTCCTTTTGTAATTATTGTTCCATGATTTGTGCAAGAGTTTGAGCAAGTGTCTTACACAATCTGTACTACCTCTGTAATGCACCAGAAAGACTTCCAGGCAAGCATCTTTGTGCTCCCTTTCAGAAACAAGACTCCCTCAGGACTCTACATACCATGAGCAGCTTTGCCACAACTTTGCAGGCTGCTGCTCCTCACCCCATGCACAATCAACTTTGTCTTTACATGTATTTTCCTATATGTGAAAATGGCTATTAGACTCATCTGCAGCTGAAAACATCTTCTGCTTTAATGAAGAGCCTGAAATGGTGGAAAATACACATGAAAATTAGACCTACTTCAGCCCAGTGCTTTCCATGTGTTTCCCTGCACTCCTCAACAGATTCTCGTGGAAAGCTTCTTCCTCTGGCAAGTATTCCTGAGGGACTTGCAAGGGAGGATTCTTCTCTCTTTTCACCAACAGATGTCATTGATAAACTTTCTCCTTTTTTTTCCCCTAAAGTTTTGGGCCACCAGGCTTAAACAAACTGGAAATAACCACTATGTTGACATTTAAAATAAAACAGAGAACTTGTCTTGAGTCTCAAGAGGTTGAAATGAGGATCCATGCTTTGGATCGGCCAAATGCTGTTTAGTTCATACCAGCATATCTGAATAGGACACAGAGCAAATAGGAATTTTTCTTTAAGTTTTGAAAAAAATCTTCTCTCTTATTCCACAAGAGAAAAAAATTACAGAGGACTGTTTATGCACAAATCTTCCCCGTTTTCACAAGATCGTAGAATAATTCAGGTTGGAATTGATCTTGGGAAGTCTGTAGTCCTACCGCTTGCTCAAAATAGAATAGGCAGTGATGTTAGACCAGGTTGCTCAGGACTTTATTCAGTTGGAGCCCTAAAACCTCCAAGGACAAAAACTGCACAACCTCTTTGGCCTATGACTCTTCCAAAGATGTCAGTTGTTCCAAAATTTCTGGAAAAAACATTGGTAAGCTGAAGCCTTAGTTCAAAGGAACGTGTTGCATTGTCAGCAGAGAACTGTGAGCAACCTGACTACGGCTTGAGTAAGTCATTAAAACGTCCTCCAGCTTTCCCTTTGTAAAGTGGATCCAGTAGCACTGGAGGTGCCAGAAAGACTGTACCATAGTTCGAGTTGCAGCTGAGCTTCAGTGCAATCACAGGTGCTGGCACTGTCCTTGCCTTCAGCCCTGGAACTCATCCAATTCTGGACAAAGTCACTGGCTTTAAAATCCAGAGCTGAAGTCTGGAGGCAAGATGGGGTATTTTGTTAATTTGGAGTGAATGAGAGAAACAGTCACTGAAGGGCACTCTCTTGTTAGCAATCAGTAAAGTAAGAAAATTCAGGATTTCTGTTTGAGATCTCACGCAAAGATATGTTAAATGTGAAATTTCTTTGGAGAAGCTGCTGTGAGCTGCTGAACATTGCAGTGCATGCCAGCTTAGCAGAAAGATGCCACAAGTTACTGAGTGTGACCCAGGAATTCCTGGTCGAAAGATTATGGCCTGCACTCTGTGGGAAGCCAGACAACTGCCAGGTTTTACATCAGCAACGTTTCTGAGCACTGGGTAAGCACTTGCAGAGTCCCCTTTGCGAGTACCCAAAGTCCCCTTTTGCCAAAGGGGACCCTTTGTGGTCTCAATATTAGCACCACTGTAATGAGTGAACGGATCTGTGATGGGGGTGTAGCACAATGTGGTTAACTGTATCTGAGATAACACCAGTTGCAGAAGCTTTTTTGAAGCATCTGCTCTGAACACGGACAAAGACTAGCTAGTTTTTTTGATAAGCTGGAAAAGTTTCTTGGTTCTTTGTCCATGTCTCCTTTACCATGCTCTTGAACTTGATGAAGCACCTTTTCCAGGTCAGCTTCAACAAGACAGATGAATTTCTGGCATTTATCTTGATGCCCAGTGCCAGAAGAAGAAAAAAAAATAATCAATATTTAATAATTCCTTCTTAATACAGCCTTCCTGTGTCCCTGCTCAGAATATTCAAGGTCACCAAGCACTGTTCAAAAGCATGGGAACAGTAAAAGCTGTGTTCTGAATGCTATCTTATACCGTATGTCGAATAATCACGTCTTGTAGCTCATAGGTTGCTTTCAAGGACTCCCCATGACAGCATATAATAGTAATTGTAATCTGCCGTACTCAAATGACTTCCTTGTTAACCAAGCAAGTACGAGAAACAGCTTGTTTGAACTGATGCACATATTTCCTTTTGATAATAGTGCCTTCCATCAGCCTATTAATAGTAGAAGTAATGTTTAACTAACAGCTTTCCGACAGCCCCTGTCCCCTTCCGGTCTGGCTCTGAGCTCAGTCATGGTGGCTTTCTCTCATTTGTCCATTGCTATAGAGGTTTCTCTCTAATAGTTTACTTCTCAAAGGTAAAAATCGTCAGAAGTGTGTGAATGACACAAGCTCCAAATGTAAGGAGACTGGGGTACCTGGAAGCCCAGATTTCACTGACAGTTAATGAGAACTAGGCTCCCAGATTTTTTTCAGGATGCTGTACCCAGACATAGATGTTTCCTGCGTTCTCTCATCACAGGACAATGCAGACAAGCTTTACTTGTCTTCCACAAGGTGCAAAGCCCTTTTCAGCAGTGGTTTAATTTCGTGGTGTAGACTTGGAATTCTGTTTATTTCCTCTGACTTCCCCCTTTCAGACTGTGCTGTTATATATCCTTTATGGTTCTGGATGTTGTTCTATCTAGGGGCTGAATCCTTATGGGAGGAACCCATCTGCAGTCACTGATCCTCAGCTCCCTGTAAGATTCATGCAGCTTAGCACATACATGGTCATATTTTACCTCCTGTTTTGATCAACTCTCCCACTTTTTACTTTCTAGATTGTGCTCCAAGTTTCAGGGATATTTGCTATTTGTATCTATGCTGGCCCTACTTTTAATTTTGTGTTGCTTTTTTTCATTACCTTTTCCAGATAATCTGCTAGCAAAGTTGCAATTGATAATGAGCAGATAAAGCCTCTTGTTCTACCGAGTAACCATAGGCCTTTATTTATGGTTTCACATGCAGAGAGCTATGTTTTAGATCCACCAGTTTCCATGATAAGCAACTTTTTCCATGTTGGCACTGCAAGTAACAATTGAAAAAGTTTGGAGACCTCGTCTCTGCCTGTAAATACACCAAATGAATCTTTCTTAGCTGCTTCTGAGGTCTTGTAGCTTTAAACTATGTGGTAAAATCCAACCACTGAGGATTTATGAAGGCTTGGGTAATGGTAATTTATTGACTTCAGTGTTCTTGCTCATTTACAAAGACAGTCAGCTGAAGGAGAAGCATTCATACTTTATTACTTTTCCTTGAACAATGACATTTTTATTTCTCAAGAATTGTTTTTCTTTTTCCATTTTAATTTAAAGGCAAAACACAATTTCCCTTAATTTGACACGTAACAGAAGATTGGCCTGAGATGCTTTGAATTCCTTTTTAAATAATTAGAATTCACTGTCCAATCTTACTTTCTAATAACTGTAGGATTAAAAGTTGAAAAACAGACTACTCAAGAATAAAATTTGCTGCTGAGATGTCATCATTGCGTGTTTTCTACAATAAAATAGATATTTTTGACTGCTCCTTCACAAATCATCCTAATTTCAGAGGATGCTCTGCTATTACCGATACCTCAACAAAATAATAGAAACTGTTACAAGAATAGCAGAACTAATAAAACCTGGATGCCTATAAGTTTATGCCCCAAATCATATACCAGTGCAAAACTACCAGCTCATCTCTGTGTCCTTCTTAACCCTGTTGGGCAAGAGAAAACACCAGCGATGCTAGTCTGCCGCTGAATGTGTACGGGTTTGTTGACTTTCTCATGCTTGCTGGAATATATAGTGGCTGAGTTTTGCCTGCTTTCCCTTAACGGAAAGCACTAATTTTGGTCTTTCTTCTCTCTCCAGCTGCCAGATCCCTGAAACTTATAAAAATATAATTATCTGTGAGACTCCAGCCCTTCTTTCAAATTTGGTTAAAATTAGCTAAGGAGAAAATTCACTAAAGGGAGCTGACAGACAGGAATCAGGCCAAAAATACAGCAGCCATCATGTTGTTTGTGTGTGTCATGGGTAGCTTTTAATTTAATACTGTTTTTCTCCCAGACCAGCCTGTGGGGATAGCTACTCCGGCGTCCAAGAGGTGTGATTATTCTGTGCCTGTTTCAGTGAAGAGCTACTCAGAAACGTTTGGGTTCATCCCCTCCAAGCACCGCTCAGCCGTGAGTGTCATTGTGTGCTCTTGGAGGGGGCTTGGAGGTTTTCTATTCCTCGTGGATTCAGGAGCACACCAGGTGGCTCCGCACAAGGTAAGCGGGGCTGCCCCTGCGGGCTTGCTTGTGGCAAAGGGCTTTAGGTAAGAGCAGCAACCAGGCGGTAACAGCATGGGACTCCTCTCCAGAGGAAGACCTGGGCCCTCAGCAAGCACCGATCCTCTGTGCACAAGGAGGTGTTGCTCCGTTTTTACGGGCAGAAAGAACCTTTCTCTCTACATCAGAGCTAGCACAGTAAGTCCCTCTTTTTCAGCTGCATTTTTGACGATGCAAGACTCAGTCCAGCCTCTTATGTTTTGAGCCTGTGTAGAGTAAGGCGCATTCAAGTGTGCAGTAAGTGCTGTATCCAAGGTACAACACCCACTTGTGTTTGGCACCGTCACCCCAATACCATAATATCTTGCACAGGCTCTGTTGAAGAGCTAGTTTTCATTGCGTGGGGGGGGTTACCAATTTTAGGCCGTACTGCTGCAGGAGACCCATATGCCTGGATTTAACTTTGTGCCCAAGAGCACTTCTGTTGAAATTTGTAGGCATATTCATCTATGCACAGTTAAGCTGCATAGGTTGTCCTGGCTGGGGTCTATCTGTAAGGGTACTACAGCCACTATTCCACTGGTATAAAGGAGTTAGCAGTGTATTACTTGCCTTCTCAAGGTGCCCTGCAGAGCTGAAAACTAAAAAAAAAAAAGTATTTCCTCATTGCACAGTGCAATTTTGTGAAGAGATTTCAGAGAGAACTCTAAACTAGTTAGCTGTAAGTACTGTAAGCAATATAGCTGCATTAACACAGAGCTCAGCTGGGTAAATTAGCATTGTGCAGCATAGACATACCTTAAATTTCTGGTATGGTTTCCTCAGTGACACTTTTTCAAACTACAGCTTGAAAATAAAATATGGTGGGTTTTTTTTTTCCCCACCCCTCCAAAACAGTATGCTAGGAAAGCTTGCATACATTCTTCTTTTTTATTATCTCACTATCTCCTCTTTTAAAATAAATTCTAACCTGACTGCCTCATTTTATTTCATTTTATTTTTTTGCTTTTATTGGTGTCATCCTCTTATTCATCTGAGCCTGGATCCCCTGTAACCAAATCTGTTTCAGCTGGGGCACAGAAAGTACTGCCTCTGCATTATAAAAGCTATTGTTTCAGTTCCCTCATGACCTTGTGATGGAAGGCTAGACATGATCAGAAAAGGAACAGAGATCTAATATTGTTATGTCCCTATATAAATCTATGCAGTTCTGATTATACTATCTCAAATAGTAGGACTGGAAAATGTTCAGAAAAGGGCAAGAAGGATGATAGGTGCTGTAGCTTTTATAGTATAAGAGTAAGTCACATTCTCCAGTCTATGGAAAAAAGTGACTGTGAGGAGACAGTTGACCGTGGAGGCCTGCCACAATGACTGGCATGGAGAAAGTGAGTAAGGAACTGCTATGGGCTACCATGATTCATGAATACCTGGTGAAATTCACTGGGGTAACAGGTTTAAAGGTCTTCAAGGGAGGACTCTCCTTGCAGTGATGGATAAGTAGTGAAACTCATTGCCACAGCATGTGGGCAAGACCAAATGCTTAAAAGGAGTTAAAATGATGACATGGATGAAGGTAATTACCGTGATGGTAGGTCAGCAATGACTCAGGGGTTTAGTAGGTGGAAATAAGGAACGTAAATATGGGTTATTCATCTCAAAGGGAGAATAAGAAATTATTATCCTTTGTCCTTCCAGAAGTGGCACTAAGCTGGCTCTGCCTGTGACAGCAAAACTACCATTTTACACAGTGTAGGTTCTTAAGCTAAAGCATTGAAGAGCAAGGGAGAAAGACACACAATACTACTGGCTGAGGTGTATTTGCTCCCTCAGTCTCCCAAAGGAAGAGTAACATCATAACTGGACCTGTTTGAAAAGGCTGTAAGAAAATGTAGACTGCCACAGTGTGTCAGAGATTGATGCCTACCCTGACATACCTCCCCTGGATCCCACAGTCAGGTGCTTAGGGAATTCCCAAGATTAAAGTTGCATCAGGATTGCTCTGTTTAATCAATTACAGTGGCTGTTTTAGACCCCTGTAAATTGGAAATAAGGGCAGGGGAAAAATGAGATACAGCCAAGATCATAAGAACCTATATAAGGCTTCAGTTCTGCAACTGTTTAAACACCCTGTATAAGTTCTCTTTCAAGCAACTTGCTAAAGAGCAGATGTTATTGCAAGGAGAGTCTTGGTTCAGTAGAGAATGGACTACGTTCAGTATTTGTTGAAGTCCTATATAGCTAACTTTTCTTAACAGTTTGTCATTTTCTGTGGCATTTGTTTAGTGGCTATGTGAATTTGATGAATGAATGGAGTGAAAATCACGGATCATTGGTATTTTTCCGTCTTCCAAAGTGGTACGAGACAAAATTTTAAATTTATGATTGATGTTATGGATTTTGGAGTTGGATTCATGTTTGGGGGAGTAAATACAAAGGATCTGGGATCAGATAATTTCTACCCATCTGAATACTCATTCTGTGGCAGAGTGATTACCAGAAACTGGACTGCAGGCAGTAAAATACAGGTTTCAATACACAGAGTATGAAGTTAGCTAAAAAGATAGCATGACTGACATAAGAAATCTGATCCCTGATCTTGGTTATGTGCAAGCAGTCAAAAAGTGTTATTTTTGCTAGAAGAGTTTGTTCTGTCTCTGCCTTTATACCTGGCAGAGAGGCAGTAACTCCAAGGCACAAATCAGGAACTCCCACACACAGCCCTTGATTGCTTCTTTTTCACTCACCATGCAATTGCCATATGTGAATCTAGCAAGTGACACTTCCTAATGTAAAGCACTACCACTTTCCTAAAAGTACAAGCTGAAATAGTCTGTATGATTGTGTAAATGAAATCAATACTACGCCTAGAATGCGGAGAAGGATGGACTTCTAACAGGACAAGTGCTCTCTCCTGATAACAAATGTTAGTTATTGTACTGGCAGCAAAAGGCCAAGAATTTGGATGTCACAGAAACCTGGATTCTGGTGTGCACATGAAACAAAACCTAGCGAATGAAGGGTATATTGAAACTCTGTTATGGTGGTCAGGTTGTCTCCATCCTTTTCTGTTTTCATCCTCTGCCTGTTCTGCTACTGAGACAGTCAAAACATCGATCAGGGCAGAGCAGCGCGTAATCCTATCTGATCCTTCACTTAGTGTGTCTTTGCCAGTATCTTAAGACTCATCTTTCACAGATCCTCTGTGCATCCCAGCAATATGCATACAACATATAGAGGCTTTTTGCAGAGAGTAGAGAAAAAAAAAGTGAGGCAGCCTGGGAAATGTCTGTCTTTGTCTCCTCCACGCTGAAACAACAGCACTTCTTCAGAAAAGATCCAGAGCCAGCACGCGCAGGCACTGCAGGGGTGAGGAAGATGGATTTGGGTCTGGATCTCCAAAGCACCAACAGGTAAATTACAAAGGGCAGAATCTTCATTACTGGTGATTTAGGAGGCATAAAGAGACGCAACTTGATTTGTGGATCCCAAGTGGAGTTTTCAAGGCTGACAATTAATAATACAAAATCGACTTGTAAACTGAATGAATCTGACACAGGGTCATGGAGAGAAAATTAAATTTGAAAGCACTAGTGCCATTTTTCTAGTCACTTGTGAAAAGAGTGTGGAACTGTGTTTGCAGATACCTTTCTGCTTCTCTCCTACTGTGCTTTCCTCCTGCCCTCCCACCCCCAAATTCAAACCTTTCTTTGGGGATTTAAGTATTTAACTTCTTAATCTTGTAATTTGAAGTAACAAGACAGTTGGGTGACATTTTACAAGACGAAAATCATTGAGTCAGCCTCTCATAACTACACAACTGTTAAAATCCCCATATGACTAATCTCTAATTCCCAGCAGTCTACTGCAAATAAAATCATATATTGAACTGTGCTACTTTAATATCCCAAATAAAGCTCCCACACGACTTCCAGTTCGGCTCAGAGCTTGGTTAGCCTAATACCATGGTGATGTTTATACAGATCACAGACTACATTAAAAAAAAGCTATCCCCATAAACGTTTGTGGGAGATTATATTAAGATAAACAGTCTATGAAATCTCCTTAAAAATGCAGGGTGCCTGGCCTCCTATGAAATGGTATTTAGGAAGATTAATCCACAACAGTACTTCTGAAAGTGTTTCTTTAGTACTTCACAACCGAAGCACTATTCTGAGAAAAACGATTCCTTTGCTTATGCCGATTTTTCAGCCCCATCCTTTCAAACTTGCATGCAAAGGGCCCTTTGGGAAGCAGCTTGCTTGGTTTGCTCTCCTAACACAGGTTCCCAGGCCCAGGAGATCTCATTTGCTATTTCCTTTCCAACTAGCTACTCACAGGTGATATTAGGGGATGTATGATATTTGTAGTTTCTCACAGTTTCTCCATTAGCTTTCAAAGCAATGGGATGATTTCTGAGTTGGAGGCAAATGAAAAAATCACAAGAATCAAACCTGTGCATTTGCAAAGAAAAGATGGGGAATGGTCCATGCCTACTCTTAATGACATCCTACCCAGAGGTGGGCAAGAAGTTGCTTCTGGGCTTCCTGGGGATTGCAACTTACTGAAGTGCAGCTCTTCTGCACAGCACAGGAGTTTTCTTCTGTGTGAAAGAGCAAAGCACGTCTCCTCTGCCTGCTTTTGGAGGGACAGGCAGTACCTCGGTAAGAGCTGTGGCAAGGCCGGGATCCTCCAGGCTCTCAGACACAAAGGTGTTTGAGGATGAGGTCCTGGCTGGGGGAGGCAGAGCAGTAGGAGGTGGGTATGTGGTAAATCAAGATTGCGCTATGTGGCTGGCTTGCTAGATCAGGAAGTCTGACCTTTCCTTCACACACCTTCCAAAGAAGGGCGGCGGCACAATGGCAGCATATTCTGGCTCTGTAATATATGCTGTATTTTCAGAAATGGATTATATCTTTGCTAGCAGATGTTTTTCACTTAAACTGCAGTTTCAACAATTTTTTAAAACAAAAACCTCAAGTGTTACCAATTACTGCGCTGAGGAAGCTTCCAGCATGCACTGGATGAGACGACATTAGACCTTATGTGTCTCTCTCCACTTAGCAAACACTGCGACTTGGAGGAGGATGGCCTGTGCCACTGTGGATTTTTGTAGCGTTTTTATTGTGAAACACACAAAAGGAGATCTCAGAAGTGCTGCGTGATGTACAGCCTGCATGATTGCCATCAGTGATACGTTCCCATTACCCGAGATGGGAAAGGGAAATGCAAATAAAACATTTGTCTCCTCAGAAAAGGCTCTGGACTCCTTGAATCAGAAGGGACAGGCTGAGGCTGCCTGCTGGAGAGCATCCAGGTCAGATTAGAGCTCTCCTCTACCCATGCAGTCGAGAGCAGAATCTGCCTTTGCACCTCTTAACTGTCGGTACAAATTCGTGGTGCCTGCTCACCAGCTGGTGACACGAGGTGGTGGCTCCTGCCCCTGACCGGGGGGGGGGAGACCCTGCATAAAATTAATCAATGGCTGCAAACTTGGTATCTTTCAGCAGAGAGGCTTAAAAAGCACTGGCTCAGAGTCCAAGTCCCCCCCGCCTCCCCTGCTGTGGTCCCTTTGCATCGGGCTGGCGCGGGGGGGCACGTGCAGCACTGCCCACTGTGCCGCGGCTGCTGTGAGCTGCAGCAACATGCTGCTTTGGGGTTGTCAGTCCAGCAGCTGTCATGGTCCCTGCGTGGATGCAGACTTTTAAGGAGCTGCAAAACATCAGGGATTTTACCTGGGTGACCTGCCCCTGCTGTGCAGACCAGAGTCAACGTGCAGCACAGAAATTCAGGTAAGGTGATGCCAATAAGCACACAGACACATAGGAACTTTTGCTGGGCTTAATTTTGGGGTTTATTTTTTGGACACATGCTTATTTCTGGTGGCTACGCACATGCCTGCATGCAGTGGGCTTTCACCTCCTTGTGACAGACAAGACCTCTGATCTATCCAGAGTAGCAGCAGGGTTTTCATTTACCCTTCTGCGTTGGGCTGCTGGTTTAGTATTTTTGTTTTAGCACCCCACCTGGTTACAGTGCCCAGCTGTAACTGTGTTCTCTTTCGAGCTGCCTTGCCACCACTGTTCTGTAGACAAAAAAAGGCGGGCAACAGTACTACAGCCTGGTCCCCGTTAGACCTGGAGAAAAGCACCTCTTCTTTGAAGGCTAAAGTGACATAAGCATTTTGATTCTAGTTGTCTTTGACATTTCAGGTTTTTACTTTTTTTTTGTCACTCACACATTTTTCTGAGACCATTTACGCTGCCAGTGAAAATCTAACTTGATCTTTTTCTTGAAGGTAAATATAGTCTAGTTTGAACAACTCTGGTCAGATGTTTCTAGTTAGAAGGGGAATGGAAAAGGAAAACTTTTTTTTTGTTATATGAGATAAGTTTTGGTGTCCCCTACCCTCTGACTTTTCAACAGCTAAAATGGCTTAGAACAGGAATAAATTATTTGGTGTGAATATATTCTCGGAATAATAGCACCCTGAGGTTTCCCAAGATCTGAAGTTAGTTTTTATGTGGTAGACTTTCACTACCTGTGCATCTGGTGTTTTTTTTGTGGGACATCAAGATTTAGGTCTTTGTGCACATTTCTGCTTCGTAGACTCAAAGTAGACAATCAAAATTTTATCCCTCGCTTATAGGCTTCTGGCTATTACTTCTGTTTTCGTTGCAATTGAAATTTAGGAACAAAATGTATTGTTTATTGAGCCCATGCTATAGCTGCAAAAGGTGCAGCTTGGCCCCTGCACCTCAGTAGCATGCTCATGCAGAGAGTTGCGTTTTCGCTCTTACCTGCTGCTTTCCCTACTCCCAAGGGCAGGCACCTCTCGCCCCACTGCTGCTTCTTGTACCTCCAAAAGCCTGTGCCTGGTCCTGATGCTTTGCACTAGATTGTCTACAAAGCTTATGAAGTTAACAAATAAAGCTATCAAGCCTCATACATTTTTGACTATATAGTCACTATAGACTTCTGGAGCCGTGTAATTTTGTATGATTTTCACATGTCTATTTTTAAAAAGTAAGATTCTGATGTTGGTGGCTACAAAGAAGCATTTGAGAACCAAAACTCATCAGCATCAAAAATCTGAAGACAAACAAATCTCCTCAGAATTTGTAATTGTTTAAAAAAACTGTTGTTTCTAAAGCAGTCTGATGAGGAACTGAGTCATTAATTTTGAATGCTAATGGCTGGCGAGTACTGGTGAGAAGGCCGGGTATGCACTGGAATGAATCAGACATAGCTGAGTTTAATACTGATCAGAAGATCTAGAAACGTTAAGGAAAACTGCTGCACATTTGGGTTTTATTGTAGGAAACTCTGCCATTATGCTATTGAGAAGCTTTTCATCTAATGAAGTGCGTGGGACATTTTCATGGCATCTAGCCAAACATGTAAAATACTGTATGAGAGAGTAGGGTAAAGATAGGTAAAGACTGAGTAGTTGTGAGTCTTGTATCTACATTTCCCGCAGCAGCTAAAAGGTAGATGGGAGATCCCCATTTGTTCTTGCCTGTGACTGTGTCTAGGCTAAGGCATATGCCTAAACAGCTCTCAGTTTCTGGAATTTTTGAGCATTGCTTTTTAAAATTCTTTTTATAGTTTGCACATGCTTTTACCTGATTCTTTGCAAGCACATGGAGCCTCAAAGACATGTAAACTAAAGCTCCTTCAAGTTTTTCATGTTTTTCATAATTTTTTCTTCAAAATAACAATAGAAGAGACCTCAAGGAAATCCCATCTTGTGAAGTCTTTGCTTCAACCTATTTGCTGTTTCCTGATACACTTGGTGAGGAAGCATCAAGTGAAGCATCTGATCACATCAAAGTGTGTTTTCCAGCAACGTTCATGCAAAGGATCCTGAGCAGAGGTAAGCGTGCCTCATTTTCTGTGCTAAGATTAACAGTGTGGAACAGCAGCCACTCCACAGTAAAAGACTCTTTTACATTTTTGCCACGTTTTCCCACGTCTTTGAAATGTAGAAAGTCATACTTTTGAACATGTTGAGAGCCAACAGATGTTGTAACTGAGATGTTTGAGGTAAGTACTATTAGAAGCAGTAACATACCTGAGTGTCAATGCGGTATTTACTGTACGCAGGTTCCACAAAGTAGTTTACTTTACATTTTAGGGTAGATTTTGTAGTACGGATGTAATATGGAAAAAGCATTCTTAGTCCAGATAGTAGGACAAAGGTAGTATTAAGGCCTCAGTTGAGGGCCTCCAAAATATTCCAGCATGCAAAGGCTACGTCAAAGCACAGGGCAGAGGGATGGAAACCCTGGAGGGAGATCCACTGTGGTAAGTCTGGCAGAATAAAAGCAGAAAAAGGTCTTTGGAGATCAGGTGCTCATAAGGAGTGCTGGGATTTATATAGATGTTATCCCATACCTAGGTTCCCAGGCAGAAGGCTGAGCATGCAATACTTTTTGCAGTCTGTTCTTCTGCTCGAGAAAGGTCTTGGCAGAGACGCCATATGCACAGCATTGTATTAAAAGTAGGTTTGATTATTTCTCATGATGATAGTAGAACACTAGATGTGGCAGTAGGAAGAGAAACAGTAAAATGGGTGCAAATGGAAGCTCATTTCGGTGGATGCTCCTGTTCTGCTGCTGCATCTGCTGCTGGAAGAAAGGTGGCTGAGAGATAACACAGACGGTGCAGCAGCCTGTCAGCTACCTTTCTTCATTAACTTAGACTGCAATAAAACACAGCTTTTTAAAATAAAGTTCAAGTAGCCAGAGCCTCTCTGTGGAAATTAATTTCCTCTGGAAGCTAGTTTCACGTAACTCATCACCTCCTTCACTGAACATTATTCAGCCCTGTCACTAGTGACAGAAGTGCTTGACAGAGCTGCTGGAAACTGGGTCATGTAGTGGATAAAACATAGCCCGCTCTCCCAGGCTGCTCTTAGCGTGGACCTCCTGAGATCGCCGTAAATAACAAATACCTGCAGGCCACCACGGGCGCTTTGTGCGGTGTTGCAGAGCTCATCTTTGCTCCACGAGGGGAGGAGATCATGTAACAGTATAAACCCATGAAGTAGGTATGCAGAGAGAAACTTTTATCCCCCTGTCTCTGTTTTTGAGCTGTTACTGTGCTGATTTTTTCCCTGAGTGTGGGTAGGCTTATACTGTTGGTCGATGTGATTTCTACCCTCACAGGCCTGCTTCCCAGGTTGAGTGTGACTTTTGAGGACTTCATTGGCATGGTGGTAGCAGCTGTTGGTCATGGATGCCTCGCCAGTTGCACTGACGAGAGGAGCCCTGGGGGCACGGCTCCTGGGTAAGCACCCAGCTATGCCTGCTCACAGGGGGAGATGTTTGGCTGTGAGAGCAGCGGTTGCTGCCAGAACAGCCATTTCATGCCTCCCCCAGAGGAAGAAGGCTGTGGGCCACATGGAATTTAATGTCTTTAAGAAATCCTAATTAAAAGTGCAAAGCAGTGTGGTTACAGGCTTTTTAAAAGTCATGTCCTTTATTTGAAAAGGAACCTGCAAAGAACTGAAAAAAATGAAATTTGTGATCTATTTTTGTGGTGTATAATGATCTGTTCCTTTCTCTTCTTTTTCCCTCTCCCCTTCCCTTTCCCTTTTCTATTCCTCCCTAGAAAGGTTAGGAGTTTTTCAGGTTATTGTTTAACAGCTTGTTTTCCAGCCTGTAAATACTGGATTTCAGTGCTTCGTCTCACTGGAAGAACCAAGGCACTGAATCATTAACGAGGCTATCCTTTGTGCCAAATGTTTGTTTATGATGATGTTAAGCAGATTTTAAAAAGAAAAAAAAAAGAAGATTAAAATATCCTCTCTACTAAAATACTCATCCTGTGATTTTCTTCCACAAAAATGTATGTTTGGACAACTCTATTCACACACATTTTCCTTTTTTCTGTCAGATTGTACTCCAAAGAATTTTTACCCTTCCTTCCTCACCACTCTGCTTGGCTTGGCTGCTTTTATAGTGATGGGAGACAACATCTGTGTGATCCCAAAGGTGAAGTCGCCTGTTATGGCTGAGTCTTACAAACAACTTACATCTGCTGAGAGGGAGAGATCCTCTTCCCCCTTGTCCTCCCTACCCCTGCCCTTATTCTCAGCTGTGCAGTCTCCTGCTGACTCTGCAACTTATAAAACTTTTTACTGAACCAATTTCACCCCTATCCTGGCAGAAAACTCAGTTGCTCTTTCTGAGATAATTTGCTGCTGGATTACTGGGTTATATCAATTCCCAGAGGCTCCTAGCAAGCACTAGAGCTGGTGGAAGGTAAGCAAGAAAGCATGTCTAAGAGTGATGTAGGGAGTGTAGGACTTCCCCGTTTCAAGAGTGGCAGCAAAATTTTGGATAGGCTCAGCCGTCCTGTGCTGCTTCTCCACTGAGACGGAGTCACTCATCACTTGAGCCATAGTCACTCACCATATGCAAACTCTCAGCCTGCCTCAGGAATGAAAGGTGGATGTGTTCACAGAGAAATACTGTCCTGAACGTTCAGGTAAGATGAGTGTTCCGTCTGTCTCTCAAGCCACATTTCACCAGGATGAGGGCTGCTCTTGCAGCAACTGCTCTCTATTAGCAGTGTATCCCCTTGGGGTGGACGGGAGTATTCCTTCAGGGGATTTCTCAGGGTAAAGAGAGATGTGGATTTCGTTGTTCCAAAGGTTTTTTGATAGTGATTGGTCCATGGTTAGCCTTGAGATGATGAGGAAAAAATGAAAGAATGAAGAAGAGAGCTGCCCATGTTGGAAGTGGAAAATTGGATTAGCAAATATAAATTGCAAAGGACTGCAGAGATATGAAAGACAATACTAGTGGATCAGCTCCCATTAATCTTGCCATGCTGTCAGCATTTCATCCCCATTGCTCAGCAGTTACATCCAGGTGTCTCCCAGATCCCTCAGTACAGGACAGTGAGGAAGTGGACATCCCTCCTGGGAAACGACACCTTTGTTAGGCTTCTGTCTCAGTTCGTGCTACACAAAAGAAAAAAGCAGAAAGGATTTTAATAGCAAAATAGAGAGCCCCAGCAGCCTGAGCAGCGTGAACATTATGTTGGTAGATGGGTACTGTTGCCTTTAATAGGTTATCTTTTTCCATTAGAAGACTGTTTAAATTTTTAAGTGGTGCACAAGCTCGTAAGGGCTTTTACTGTGTGGATTCCAATTTTCATGTGGGTTTTGAATGTGTGGGAGAAGCTGATGCATTAAGAACTGCTCATGAATCTCCTCTATTTCCAGTCTTCCCCTGGGAACTATTGATGGTCATTTCATCTTTCTTATGTGACTTTTAAGACTCTCTCTCAA
>VYXH01012807.1:189949-295169 GCA_013397275.1 Burhinus bistriatus | reverse complement strand
AAAAAAAAAAAAGAGGAAATCGTTTTCTGGTTACTTGGTTACTTCCCAGTGGGATATCTTACAAAGAAATACCAGGGCTGAAAACGAGAACTAGAATTATAAATTCCAAACATCTTAGATTCAACTAAACCCACAGTCAAGATTCTCAAAATTTATATTGACATAAGTTCCAAATAAAGCCTTGGAAAAGTAAAGAAAAAAATAGCAGAAATGACGATTTTTCTATTGCAATTTGAGTGCTTAAATAGTTACACTGATGCACAATATATCCAGATATATGACTGGCTTCCAGATGGGAGGTGGGGAACTGTATTAATGAATTATGGGTCTGATGAAAGGTCATTTTTTTTCCTGTTACATAGACTTCAAATCAGTGTGTCTCACTTGCTCTTTCTTCTAATCAGAATGCTGCATATTCCAAAATCTCTTTTCCCTGGTGTTTTGCAACTAAAGTAATTTCTAATTTGCTTTAAAACTTGTTATAGGTATGGAGAGAAGCTTAGTGGTATAGAGAAAATGCTCCTCACTTTGAAGATCTCATTTGAAGGGCTGATGGAGAAATGCCCTGAAATTAAAGATATTTTCAGGTTCAGAGAACAAAGGAGGGGAAGCACACAGACCCAAGAAAGAAAGGTAAGCAACTTATCTATTGGAGAAATTGCCTTGAAGTAAGTGAAATTATTTCCCTAGAGATAATTTGGTCTTAGGAGTCAAATTGTCACTAAACAAAAAACCAAATCAAGAGCAGCAGATTGATTTTACTTCCAGTATCTTTCCTCCATTTTTTCCCTAATTAAAAAGTGAAGAAGGATGTGATAAACCCAGCTATTTTTTTCCTCATTGTTGCACTCTGCACTGCAGAACATCTTCACTGTATCCATTTTATTGGGGGAGGGAGTGTAGAATGAAAGCCCCTAGGTTAAATTTTCAGAGGTGAGCACGTACATTCGGTTTAATTGGAAAAGCAATGGTTTTACAGATAGTGAATATCTGCATCCTCTGCCTATCATTAGGGAAAGTTGTGTGTCCAGCATCTATGAGAAAAGGGTCACATACACAGATGTGAGGTGTAAGCACTCAGGTCTGTGGTTTTGGACTGAGTGATCCAGTCAAACACATAGAGAAACTCATGGTGGGGAGGGGAAATGAAAAGTTACCGGAAAAAAAAAAAGAAAAAAGAAATAATTAAAGAGTTCAGATCTCTTTCTTCTTGACAAAAGTTTATGTGTGTCTTTTGCGTTCATCTGTTTCCTCTCCCAGTACATACATGCATAAAGACTACATGTTTCTTCCTGCTCTTTGGTCTTGCACAACTTCCCTTCACTGCTCCTGGACACCCAAAGCACTTTGCACAATACTTCCCTTTCAGCTTCTCCTTTTCCCATATCTGACACTCGCATTTCTCACTAGGCTCCTTCTCTCTGTTATTCATTTGTTAAATGAACACTTTCTTCCCTGAGTTAATTTTTTTTTTTTCCTAGGGAATGGATGACAGGGGTGCACAAAACACATCCAAGCGTAGCTTGCAGGTTTGGAGGCAAGAAAAGCAAGGTGCCAGCTCTAGGGGAAAACTCACAGTTTGTGCTGTGTAATTTATGTTTAGCGCTGCAGCAGAATCTTTTTTTTGTGTCTGACTCTTCAAAGATGTAACTTCTGTGACATGTTTTGCAGCTCTTCTTGTGTGTGAGAGGGTAAAGGACACTTTGACTCACTTGAGATCCATAGAAATGTTATAAAAAGAAAGGGAAGAAAAAAGTACAAGCAAATACACTCATGGAACTGCTGAGGTGATGTAATCAGGTGTCTTTTCATGTGTATCATTTATTTTCCCTTCGATCTCATCAAATTTAAACAAGTTAATCCCTATGAAGGCTTAAAGCTGTAATGTTCCCATGCCATGTTTCTGTGTTCTGGGCTTTTCTCATGGGTTAGCGTTTAAGTTGTAACGAGCTTCGAGGTTTGGTGGAAGCAGAGGCGGCAGCTATTTACACATGAAATATTAGAAGGTAGTGCCTTTTTCTTGGTGAAGGGATGTTATTCTTGCTTTCAGTCAAGAAGAAATCCCTTCAGTCAATCATATGGCCCCTTAAAGCACCTGGGAAAGGGGATATTTGATTTGGGTTCTCTGAGACCTGATTTGCTGTTTCTGGGAGGGGCGGGGGGGGGAGGAAGAGCTGATGCTGGAGGAGAGATGGCCTTGGGTACAGTTCTTGTTCAGGGTGCCAAAACCAATTCTGCTCTGCAGAGGCAACCTATGTATCTCTGTGTGATGGCGTACAGAGCTCAATGGTTACTTCTTTAGGCATGGCAGAAGGGCTGGCACAGCTGGAACCTTGGGCTGGGGCCCTGGGCTACTCTTGCTGTCAAAAAGGGTGGTGTTTGAGTTAATGGGGGCAAGGAACAGCCTGGAAAGAATAAGCGAGTTATACAGAAAATTAGTGGACTATTAGAGATGTGAAGAACATCATGCAGTGACCTACTCTGGGAGAGAGCAGGAGAAACTCGTGCTGATGGAAGAACCAGGAGCGCTGCCTTCCTGTGAGAAGAAAAGAGAGTAAGAACAGCATCGAGCACACAGGCAATGGTACCTGTGTTTTCTGGAGATGTGGAGGAGTTTGCTGCAGGACTTGATTTTATCCAGGCAACCAAGCTGGTATCTTCTGGTGACATCAGGGTTGGGAAGCTTCATGTTGTAGCCTTCTTGTTACTACGTGATGGGCTTCATGGTATTTGTTTAGGTCTGGCATACCTGGCAAAACAAATGTCAAACCCATGTGTGGAAGATCTGGGACTTTTTGGCAGCCCTGCCGTACAGTGCATCTGATCTCTGCCCCAGTGGTTGCCCAGTTGCTCCATGGTTCGACTGGGCTGGGTGCCTGGGCAACGTGCACGGAGCAGTCCAGATTCCCCAGGCTTACACCAGGGTGGTGACCAAGGCTGGCTGCCTGCTACCAAAGCCAGTGCATCTGGCCGGTGTTTTCCCTCCAAGTTGCTTCCAGGCCCATCATGCCAACAGGAGAGGAAGTTAGGAAATCTGTGTGTTTGCTTATTCTTGATTAATGTCTTTTATAAACACTTTAGGCTCTGTCCAAATAGCACTGAAGTCAGCAGGATCCTTTTCAGTCTGAGGAGCCGGACCCGGCCTGTTTGTAGCCACATGCTATGAAAAACCAAAAAGCCAAATTCAGGATGCACTCTAATACTTATTCCCAATACAAATTTCATTCACTGTGTCTCTGCTTACAGGTGTGATAATTTGGCCCGTGGTCCCTGCCTGAAGCCCTTTGCAATCCAATACTGACTTAGTAATTTTCTACTGTGACTAATAGTTCAAAGAAAACACCCTGGGCCTTAATCAATCCTCTGTACCATACTCTGTTGGGTTTACTCCATGTTAAGATTGTCCTGCGTGTAAATGTTAGTTGGTCATGAGGAGTCTGAGCAATTCTCCATAATGAGAGCGAGCTGGTTACCTCCTGCTCCGTATGGTTAGATGTTCACATAGGGAAGTCCTGGAATTGAAATCCCGTTTTCCTGCAAGTGCATAGCACAGACCCTAGCACCACAGGCTCCTTACCTGCTCCAAGGGGGAAGAAGAGTTCACTCCTTGTTCATGGCCCTTGTAGAAACAACTTGCAAAAAGTGACAGTGAGTTCTAACTGTAACGTACTTACATGTCTGCAGTGGAAAGGACTGGCTTCTGAAACTGGCTTTTAAAGGTCTAACTCACTCTGATCTGACCTTCCTAGTTATTTGCAAGCACAGTTTGACATTTGGATAATTAAGCACATAATTTATGGCTAAAAATGGAGTGCAGGTGGTTTTTCCTGGGATCTAACCCAAGATGTGGATAAGTCACGCTAATAGGAGTCCTTGTATCTCTTCCCTGACTTCAGTAAACTCACCCTAAAGAAGGTTGTAAAACTTATATCAATAAGCCTTGGCTCTGAGAGATAGCAGGTATGGACTTCTGTACTGAAGTGAGTTGGTATTGTTGTAGTTCGCGTGCTTCAGGATAGTCTCAAAGGGGTCCCTGATATCCTTTCTTCTACATGAAGATAATGCTTGTATTAAATATTTATATGGGCGGAAATATTTTCTTTGTGGTTGGCGCTGTGGTTATACTATAGCAAGATAACCCATGCAGTTCCTGTGGAACCACTGGTCTATCTAACTGACCCAATATCCGCTGGGGTGTATAATAAGGATGGTCTGAATCTGAAATGGCTTGACAGGCCTTGCTTTATCAGTCACAGCATAAGCACATAGCTGGGATAGGGGGGATGATTTGAGAATGCAATGAGAGCACAACACTGCAAGCAAACAAGCACCTCTGTCGTCATGAGAGGCTGGGTTTCTGGAGAGAGCTTTCCACTTGCAGAAAGCCACCTTTTGCTGTATTTCATAAGTTTCCACATTTTCTGTAAGTTCAACAAGTAAACATGTGCAAAGACAAAATCAGTCCCTGCTGTAGCTTTATGGGAGCAGAGAAAGCTTTCATGAACGATGAGGTGCCTCGTACACGACTCACCAACAGCAGCCGTGGCTGGGTGCATGCTTATTCTTTTGTGCCAGTGTAATGGTCAGTTACTGCTGTGTGGCACTTGGCTGTGATATGGGCAGGACTCTTGTCTCTGAGCACCCTGGGTGGGTGCAAGGGGCTGGAAGCTGGAGTTGGATGTAGCATGTTTAAAAAGAAGATACCTACATTACACTTGTCCTGAAAAAGCTTTCTTGCTTACGGCTTTTTTTGGTGAACCCCCTTCATATTAGTTTAGATTACAGTTGTACTGCTTGACCATTGTAAAGGTGGTGCATGTGCCTCTGTTGGTGAACGAATGGGATGAGTGGCTAGAGACTGGTCCTAAACTGAACCTCTGGGTCCAAACCCCATGAAACTGGAAAAAGTCTGAGTCCCCTGTTGAGCTCTAGGGCTTTGGGTCATGGCTGATGGTGCAGCTCTAATGCTGGGCTACAGGATAAATGCATAAAACCGGTAGTGGTGTCAAAGTTTGTTTCTGACTGTATAACATTAGCTAATGCCTAACGCAGAGACCTCTCAGACCGGCTCTGTAACGTGCTGCAGTCTGCTTATGAAAGGGAACTCGGAACTAGTTCTTGCAGTGGGAATGGTCTCTTGAGCCTGTAATACAAGAGCTTGCTTGGGTATGACCTTGTGCTCTTTAGAGCCACGTTTTCCAAACTTCACATCTGTTGCATAAAAGATGTAGATGTACTTGAACATCCAGAGAGTTCACTCTGTGCCCACAGCTCAGAAGCAGGTTTTGGTCACCACTTTAAATGCAGTAGCTGTGTTTTTCCTGAGACCCTGTAAATTTCCTGCAAGGACATCTAGGAAGATTTCTTGGTTTACTGTAGCTGGTATAAATAGCCCCATAATGTCCAATGCTCTGTTTTGTGATACAGCTTTAGGCTGCTGTTATTTCGCGTGTTTCCAGTGGTGCAACTGGTTCCCCTTTCTGCGTATTACAGCGAGAAACCGGTCTGGTAACATTTGCCAACACAGTTTCTGTTTTCTCACTAGGATTGTTCAAGTGAAGGAAAAATGGGCTGATTTAGGAGGGTGGGGTGTTCTCTGCCACTCTAGAGGTGGAAAAAGTTCCTGCCTTTCATAAGTGATTTTTTTTTGTAACCGGTTTGAAGTCTCCTCTTGACCTGTCAGTGCATAAGGGTTAAAATGGGAAGAAAAAGTGATGAGAATGAACCTTCTTGGTAGTATCCATCAAAGCCACAGCCTGGCCTTCTTGCCACTTCGTGCTTTTCTTTATGGGACCTGAGCCTTTACTAACCTGCTGAACAAAGATGATCAGGTCAAATGAAGATCAGTCTGTAGCTCTCCAAAGAACCATTTGTTTTTGCAGGGATGCTGACTATCTGGGCCTCAGATGAAGGCTATTTTGAAGCACACTGGTCTGGAGAAAATACAACAGTTTCTCTTTTTTTCTTTTTTTATATTTTTTTCACTTCTTGGATTTCTCATCACCTGAAAAACATGCAATGACCTGAATGGTATTGAATATTTTTTAGCCTCTAGGACTGAAAACACTGTCCGTAATTGATGGTTTGTTTTAAGACCACAGGAAACTACTTGTCACTATCCATTAATGAGCACTTTGCTAGCTGTTTGCCATGTTAAGAAAAATAGATGATGAAGCAGAAAACCCCACCATCCACAGTCTGCTATTTCATCCCTCCATCAAACTAATACCGAACTAACGCTCCGCACAAAACACCATTTTCATTATCTATGCTCACTATTTTTTCCCAGACTCATTAAAACCTGCCAGAACAAGAACAAATGAGCTAAATCCACAGCGAGCTCGCTCTGTCTCAGGAGCAGGGAGGCTGTTGCTCCTCCCAACGGAGGCCGAGAGTGTGGCCAGAATGGAGGCTGGACCCTATTTGGTGCAAGGTGGGGAATAATTACCCTGGCCCATCAGTAGGCATCTGTGGTACAGGCTGAGCTGTTCATCCTACCTCGTACAGGGTAAGTGGTGGAGAAGACAGAGAGGGTGAGATGCTGACCCACGTTCATAACCCAAGTGCGCAGGCAGCATGGCAGCGATCTCGTCTCTACCCAATGAGCACATCTGGCTGCAACAGCGACGTAAATAATTTAACAGTGAAACTTACAGGCTTCTTTTTCACTGTGATGTCTTAGATTGCAGTTAGTCACATTCAGCAGGATAATTGCCCTGAACTCGTGTGCTAATGGCATGTTAATGTATAAGAGCAGAGCTGACATCTTCAGGTCACTGATTAAAAGGGAAAATCTCTCTTCCTCTCTTGAAAAAAAGTGTGAAGGACTATTTTTCTCCTTTTTTTTTTTTAATTTTTTTGGGCAAGTTTTCAAAGGCACAATGGAATATCTCTCTACAGGTTGAATTGGTATATGTTTGAATTCAAAGCTCTTTGGCTGTAAAAGCTCATTGTTTTGCTCATTCTCACAGTAATCAAACCAGTGTGTCAGACTTGATACGTATACTCCTTACACAGGAGGATACAGCAATTGCTTTGTGAGGGGGGGGAAATGGAGCCATTGCTTGCAGATAACCTATTTCTTTTCAAAAACTGGACAATTTCCCTATTTGTTTATTTGCTGCTCTGAATAATTGATGTTTTTCTGTTTTCTGCAGCCATTTTATGACATGCAAATAGTAATTTGTTTTTATGTGGGATAAATCCTTCCTGCGTGCTTCCCACTCCGTGAAGTAGGGTTGAGGGGAAATATTACTTTTTTCATGAAAATACTAATGACTGAATTAAAGCATGACTCAAGTGGGCACTGTTCTAAGCAATAATATCAAAGTTGTCACAATTGTGTGTGGGCTTTAATGTTCCTGGATAGTACTTGCAATTAGTCTGCAGATCCATGAGTCAAGGCAACTGTTAAAATCTTTCTGAACCTTAGGTGGGGCCCAAATGACTTATTTCGAGGTGCTAATAGAGTCATTTGAAGACATAACAGAGAACTGATTGCAAAACAGGGCTAGCAGGAAGCATAGGTGATGTAGGCTGTTGCCTTGGGCAGCAGCAGCCTGCCAAGGGCACAGCAAAATGGTCATCACTTCATCACTTGCTCTGCCTCTGCCAGTGCCCAGGGAAATCAGGTTTGCTGCTGCTGCCAGGGCAGGGATCAGGATGTGTGAGACTGGGGCCAGCTGCCCTTGGCGGTCACTGCTCCTGCCCGACAATTTACCTTCTGCGAGCAGGAGCTGCCTGAGGTGGGTAGGATGTATGGGGTCATGATTTAAGGGGATGCTTTTTCCTGGTGTACGTGGACATAATCCTTACCAACCATGGTGGCTTATTCAAATCCTGCAAGATTTGTAGCCTGTGTGAGCATGGGTAGAGCCTCTGCTACGTCCCTGCTGCCAGCCTGTGGTGCAGCCCGGCTGGAGGCCATAACCCTTCTCCTCCTTCTCTGTCCTCTGAGCTGGATTTTGTACAATTGCCTGGTGATCCCATGGATGGGATGTGGCAATGCAGTCTGCAGCTCTGAGAGCTCTTCAGTGCATGCAGGGTGGTTATATTTTCAACGCACGGAGGTAGCGATGTTGTCAGAACCTTTTATAGTGAATTTCAATGTAAAAATAAAATAAACTTGCTTACAGTACATAGAATTTATATCATGCGAAGAAAACTTTATTAAAAGTTCAGGCCTCCAAAAGACATGGGTCTGAGGTTCTGGAGTCAGTGTCACTTGTGGCTAACAGGCTCCTTATTGCTTTGACCCTCTCTGTCCACGCTGGTAAATCTCAATAATTAACTAAGTCAACTATTTGACTCCCCTTTACAAAATGGTTGTGTCTTCCATGATCTTTCACAACACGGACTGCGCAACAAACTAGCGTTAAGGGAAACCTCTTTATGGTTTCTGTAGACAGAACCCTCTGCATAGCATAAGCATCAGTTCAGAGTGGCTTTCTAAAGGATGTGCCCAAGTTTCACGTGCCCATCTTATTTCATGACTTCTCCCTTCAGTAAGGACTCTTCGTGAAACAGAAGTACAGTCCCAGCAGTGTACTCGGAGGCTGAAGCAGAGAGCTAAAAAGAACTGGGCAGAAGATGTTATGTTCCAACTGGAAAGGTGTCATTTTCTGGTAATTCTCAGCCAGTGCCTACACATACCCTTCAGGCAGTTGTATTAGAAACAATTGTGGATGCTGCAATATTGATTGGTTTCAGGAACAGAATGGAAAGTATTTCTTCAAGGGTTTGAAAGCCAGAAATCATTTTGTACTTGGCTGCACTTCCCCCTTTTTCCCGTGATTATAGAAGTACGTGTATGGGGGAATATGTTGACCATTTTTAACCCAGATTCCTTTAATTACTGTCACAATAGTCATCTGACACTGCCATAGTGGTTTCACTGGCAGAAAGTGGTGTCAGAGTACCAGAGACTGGCAAATACAGGGTTATAAGTGAATTTCTTCTAGTTGGTAGAAAAGGTAAAGATTCCTCCTTTACACTTCTTAAAGACAGCATTGTCTTTAACCATCTTATGCATCTGTTTTTAGAGATATTTCTGTTCCGTTACAAATTATTAGTTTTTGTGGCTGACCAAGTGAGCTATCACCAGTTAGCTGAGCTGTGGCTGCTGAATTCATGCCTTCTTGTAACCTATCCCAACTGCTGAGGAAAACACATTAGTGTGTAAACTGCTCTCTGACTGTCTTTCGTGTAATAAACCTCATGTGACACTTCAGATATGAAGAGAAAAATCCAGGTCACTGGAGCTCCGCTGTTGACTGTGGTGAGATTTCAGGTGTAAACCACTTCAAGCTGCTTGTATTTGAGCACTTGAAGTAAGACCTTGTTCAGTACTGACCCACACAATTCAACTCCCTACTTTTGTGTATGACTGAGCAAACCCCACAGGGGGAAAGAAAAAAAAAAAGAACCTTTAGAAAAAAAAAAATATCTCTGTAGAATAACTAAAACCTGGCAGAAATGTTTCCAGGCTCTCCAGCTACACGGTTAGCTCCAAGTCCAGCACAAAAGCAATATCTTCCATTGAGACTGTATGAAACATGTATGCATTTACTGGTACTTCAGTAGAGAGTGAGGCAGTATATGTTTTTAATGATATACATTTTTTAGCATAAAAAGGATCATATTTGATCTGTTACTTCACAAAATTGAGGATTATGGGATGCAAGGTTGAGTCACATTACTTTTAAATGTGCGACTGTTTTATGATAGGAAGTATCTGGCATGGGGTGGCTCCTCAAGAAAGGGGATGCCTTCTCTGAAAAAGTCTGTATACCTCTGATGGACATACACGGTGTCTGCAAACCCTCTGCAGTGCTGCAGATTGAAACTTGACCGATCCTAGGAGTGAACTAGATGACTGTAGCATCAAAGAGGCTTCAGTACCTGATGGTGAATTTTAGGTCAAAACACTGTGCAAAATGAAAATCGAGTGTTTTTCAAAATATATATTCCTGGCAAATAAGTTGCAATTTATTGCCTTATTGCAGAGAAAGGTATGCTCAGTAATTTTAAGGCACTGTTATCTAAGCACTGGTACCGCCACTGCATTGCCTTATGGCAGCAGGAGCAAACCACTGAATGGTGAATATTTAATGAAAGGCTGATGTATATCTACAGTGAATCATTTGCTACAGAATTGTAAATAAAACAGTATTTTTAATTCACTGCCTAGGGCTATTTAAGTATACCATGTATGAGTTATGCCCACAGGGGACAGAAGCTAAGGTTAGAGTAACCTGGGCTGCAAATTTGGTCACATATAAATACATATTTTTGTCTGGTGGCAGTAGGAGGTGTCTGGATCGATTTTCAACATAGGTATGTGTGTGTTTGTATGTCTGTGCACCGAAAGCTAAATGTTTAGATGTGCCTGATCTAAATTCAGCTGTCCAAACCCCTGATTTGTCCCACCATCCTTTTCGTCTGCTCTGTGTGTGTTTGCATTAAGACAGTCTTCAAGTAGGTGGTCACACTGTATTTTCTCACTTTAGACTTCTCACCTCAATCAAGATGGATGGTGCTTTTTCATTTCCTTTTATTCCCCTTTACGTTACTTCATACACACCCTCTGAACCCCATACTGAACTTTTCTCAGGGACTGCAAATACTCTGAACATAGTTTCTAAGCTGTTCATGAACACAGGTGGATTTCTGCCTGCAGCTAGCACTCCATGAGGTGAAGTGGTGGAAGCCCCATGTTGTATGTGAGCATCTAAGATGCACATGTTAGAGCCATTACTGCCTGATGTGCCCACTCATTTTGGATTCTGTATCTGGGGTATGGGGGACCATAGTGCTTAGCATTTTGTTCTCCTCTTATACTTGCATTTAAAGCACAACTCCCATTGACCTTCAGTGGGAGGTGGGAATTCTGATGCGTTATCCATGTACCAAATGTCCCAAACTGGACACCTGGAAAATGAAACACAGGTACATTTAGGATGCTGTCTTGGGAAGGATCTTGGGGAACTCTGTGATGTAGAAAAGCTGTGCCCAGAGAAGGTTGAAAATCTTGTTTTCCAGGGTGGCATGGAATTGCCAGTATTACAAACCCACCCTTTCAAGGCAATTTGGGAGACAGCTCAATCTCTCTCAGTCAAACCTGCTGTTGGAATTACATCTCGACCCCACGTCAGGTATTTTGGCTGTGCCCCTGTCTCCAATGTTAACTGTGTGGGCACTTTTTACTGTCAGCCCCTCTCTCCACTGCTCAGTTGGAGGGTGAGAATCTCTGGACCTGAACAAGAGAAACTCCTCTGCAAAATCTAAAGCATTTCCATATCTTTCTTGTGGACTCTTTTTACTCGTTTTACAGTCAGCTCCAGAGGTTCCCATCTACAGGACTTAGCACGTAGGCAATCTTTTCTTCCCCCTCTGCCACGCTGTCCTAATGACCTTGCAGGAGGGGATTTAGGGAAGAAGAGGGGCTTTTGCTCTACACTATGAAGTTTCCAGCTGCTGTGTTGTGAGTATGCAGGAAGGCAATCCCTGATACCTTCCATTTGTAAAGCTACCTTATCTCCAGGTTTATCATCAAAGGGAAGCACCACACACCTCCCGGCTTCTGCGACTGTGAGTCCTATCAGACCAGAGTCCACTTTAATATGCCCTCTGTGTGCCCGAAGCAGAGTTCATCCTATACACTGAATGAGGCTGAAAACTGTGGGAAAATACTGTATAACTGAACATTGGATCCTGGTGTATACAATCCATGGGAATGAATTAGGGTTTGCACAGGCATCTCCTGACTTTTGGGGTCTAGAATTTGCAACACCTTATTTCTTCGTACTGGGGAGTATGGACTATGTGCCTGGTCTTTCTGAAAAGGAGGGAAGTAGCCTCTGCAGTCTGCCTGAAAATGGGTCTTTGGTTCAGTTTTTTGCTCTCTGCAGTTATGTAATTTCTTAGGACTGCATTTATTCCTGAACTTGAGCACCTTCCTTGACAAGTAGCCTCACATGATCAAAGAAATGTACTACAAAACAGCACTGGTATGGAGATCAGTGTCTGGCAAGACTGGCTGTTTTAAGTGCTGTAGAAAAATAACAAGGAAATAAGCATATGTGAGACCAGAAGGCCATTTATCCTATTAGCAATTCCCATATATGCTCATTCAAGCTTACTGTGGCGTACCCTGGGGACTCAGCCTAATGGCAGAAACATTAAACTTTGGCATTAAGGGAATGGACTGTGTAAGTTGGTTGGAAGGGTACACAAGAGATTTTATTATTTTTGCCTATGATATTTATGGTGAAGCACCTTCAGTTTTCTAGGAATATGTCTTATTTCATTTCCTTCTGAGACCTCTGTTATAAGAAGTGTTGATTTAAAGAAACTATGCAGAAATAAGTAAACAGTCAGTTTCTCAGAAATGTTTCCATTGTGTTTTTCCAAATGTTGTAGGCTTCTGAAAATCTCACAGTCTTCTGAGAGACGAGATGAAAAAGAGCTGAAGATCAATTTGGGGTTTTGGCAAACATGACATATTCATGGGGCCAAAGAGAGTGGGGATAACTTCATATCGTACTAGCCAGGGCTCTTAGTGGGGAACAGACACCTGGTTTAAGTACGTTATTTGAAGAGGAATGAGGTGATATTCAAAAGCCAGAACTTCAGAGTAGTCTAGCAGGTGAGAAATTCTCTTAAGAAGATCAAATCTTGCTCCTGTTTCATTAGAATTGAGAACCCTGGTCTTCAGTGTCCCAGATGGATACCTTCATCATTGGAACTAGTGGAAAAAAGTCAGAGACACACCATCCCATGCTAACTTGGTATGAAGCACGTGTATGAAGAGTTTCCCTTCCTCATTTTCAGATTCCTCCTGCTTAGATTCAAATATTCGTGGTGGGCAACAGGATGACTATGAGGCAGCAATGTGCCCTTGTGGCCAAGAAGGCCAATGGCGTCCTGGGGTGCATCAAGAGTAGTGTGGCAAGCAGGTTGTGGGAGGTTATCCTCCCCCTCTACTCTGCCCTGGTGAGGCTGCACCTGGAGTACTGTGTCCAGTTCTGGGCTGCCCAGTTCAAGAAGGACAGGGAACTGCTGGAGAGGGTACAGCAGAGGGCTACCAAGATGATTAGGGGGCTGGAACATCTTTCTTATGAGGAAAGGTTGAGGGACTTGGGTCTTTTTAGTCTGGAGAAGAGAAGGCTAAGGGGGGATCTCATCAATGCCTATAAATACTAAAAGGGAGGGTGTTGGGAGGATGGGACCAGTCTTTTTTCAGTGGTGCCCAGTGATAGGACAAGAGGTAACAGGCACAAACTTGAACGTAGGAAGTTCCATCTAAACATGAGGAGGAACTTCTTTCCTTTGAGGGTGGCAGAGCACTGGAACAGGCTTCCCAGAGAGGTGGTAGAGTCTCTGACTCTGGAGATATTCAAAACCCACCTGGACGCCATCCTGTGCAACCTGCTCTAGGTGACCCTGCTCTGGCAGGGGGGTTGGATTAGATGATCTCCAGAGGTCCCTTCCAACCCCTATGATTCTGTGATTAAGTCTGACCCCAGATTGATTCCATTTTCCTTTCTCTTGAATTTCAAAGTCTTTTCAAGCGGGATCCATTCCAGTGTAACTGACTATCACTTCCTCAAGCTGCTGACATGAGCTCTTCCAGTGCAGTTCCTTGCAGGTCTTGCTGAGCCCTGAAGGGGTGGCAGTGAGGGAGTCAGGCAGAGCTGTGTTAGACAACGCTGCCTTTGAGCTGTTACTGCTTCAGCTCTCAGCCTGACAGAGAAACAAAATGGAAATTAATCAGGAGCATGAACCAAAGTGGAGGCGCTCCTGGTACCAGTGGAAGAGGAGCCCAGAGGCCTTTGGCAGAAGATTAGGGATGTCAGCTTTTGTGTTTCCTTGGTGAATGAGTCACTGTGGCTGTGTGTGTTCCCTTTTTAAGCATTTGCAATGGCATTTTTCCCTGTTCATATGACTCCTTCCAAATACTAACTTCAGATACGTTCATGTGGGCTTTTGCAAATCTGTATGAACTCTCTCTACTTTGCTAGATAGAAGCCAGCTCTGACCCAGCAGCCGTTTAGCCATGTTAGCATGGTCCAAAACCTGACCTGATCTCTCTGACAGGATTTAAAACCTCAAGCTCAGATTCTGCTAGCTGGCTTTCCATTCGTGAGTGGGTTCTTGTGCAGATGGATCAAAATAGAGGCAGACTGAGCTTGCAGTTACTTGCAAAGTAAGGCTGACTTTATCCTATGAATTTGCAGTATAAGAAACAACAAACCTAAATAGCATGTCAGTTCCTGACTCCATTTTTCATTGCTTCTCCTGTTCTGGGGGAGCTGCTACCTTGTCAAAACACGATGTGTATGGGAAAAAATACGAAGAAGGAAGTCAAGCAACATATGGGACATTCTTGTCATGTTGAATTTTGTGGTGGAAGATGAGACTGTTCCCTATGATACCACGTACCAGAGATCACGCCATGGTATATAACTTCAGTTTGAACTTTCTTACTGCCAGTTTTGTTGTGTCAATGTTTGAGTGCTCTGCTGAGTTGGCACCGCCGGATGCAGGTTGTTCCTTATGAAGTGCTGACAGGAAACATTGCACCAGAAGGGTGGATGCAGAGACCCTGGCTGCTGGGCATTTGCAAGGGGAGATAATTTCCTGAGCGGCATGAGACAGCACGGTTTGTTCATCATGTAAAAAGCCCAGATCTGATAGCATTTTTCTCTGATTGCTAAGTCCACTGCAGAAAAGTAAAAACATGACACTTAAAAATAGGATATATCCTGAACCATTACAAATGCCATCTGTTCTCAAAGAAACAACTGGTAGAAAAAAATAACTTTGGGTTGAAACCTTGCATGAAGTTGCCATTTCAGATAAGCGGGGTTGGCTTTGTTATTTTTATGTTTTAGAGGTGTGGAGAAAGGGCTGTTTGATGGCAACTGAAAGAAAACAGAAATGTGGAACAAGAGTGTATGTGTTACAGACATGTAGAGAAGTCGTGTCGTGAAGACCTATTAAACAGCAAACTCTGGCATCTAAAATCATAGTGACACTGGAAGGGATGCATGTACTGTTTTAAATCGGCTCATGCAGACGACTGCAGTAAGGTGTCTGCCCACCACCAGAAGGTGATTTCTAGCAAAAATGTCAGAAACAGATAAAGCCCTATTTTTCCAGTTGGGCCTAGTTCTCCGGTGAATGGTATGGCTTCCTCATCTATTCAAACCCATCCAGTCTGGTAGTGAGGGGTGGATCAGTAGCTTAGGAAATACTGGCTCCATCCCAAATCACACCCAGAGCCACCACCTGTGGGAACATGGGCAAAGCCTCTTTGGGTTTGGCTGTTCCCAGCAGTCAGCACTGCTTCTTCTCACCCTGCGTGTGATTACATGGTTAAAAAGATTTGAATTTTCACAGATGGGCAAGTTGCTGTCCCCTACGGAGCTACAGAACCAGCCATGCCACCTGCCCCAAATTTGATGCAAAATCCTGAAACCCCGTTAGCAGTCTTGATCACTTGTTCTGTTTTGGATACCCTGCTGAGGAGTAAAGTGGGATACCTTCAGTGCATTCCAATGATTTTCTTTAGTACTGGAACAGTCTGAAGGTGAACAGCCAGTTGCCACGCTGAGGAGCGACTCGCCTCCTTTTACATGAGCTCCAGGCTTCAGAGCATCTGTGGGCTACTTACAGGTGTGGTAGCGGTTAGAGATCTGAAAATGGGATGCCTCCATTTCAATGAGTTTACTGGTGTTCTACACTGATGTGAAGAGCAGCAGATTTGTACTGAAGACGCGTGCCAAGAAACTGTACATGAAGTCAAGGGAATGAACACTGCACGGTGTTTGCTCTAACAGGGTAGTCATGTTCCAAGGGAGTGTCCTAATCCTGTCAACCTCACTGTTTTTGCTAATCCCAAATGGGACAGTGTGGTGAGGTAAGAAAAGGGTGTTTTGATGAATAGGTTTGATAGTGATATTTCTGACTCTCTTCTTTTTTTACATCTCACAGTCCAGGAATAGCTGCAGTGATGTAACATTTCTATTTAGAATTTTTTCAAAGCTTGTTTTGAGTTTGGTGTCTGTGGGACTGAAAATTTTGCTTTGGAAATGAGTGCACCTAAGGTAAAAGGCTGTGTGCATGCATTTTCAGGCTGTGTCAGTCTATCTGAATTTGGCCTGCCATACTTCCGATCCTCTTATCTCCAGTCTGAACATCGGAAGTTTTCAACAGTACTAGCTTGTGCTCAGCAGCTGAGGGATGGGACAAATCTACTATTCACATTCTCTGCTATGTGGGTGAATAAAGCAATAACCTGCTTCCCAATGGTTGGTCCTAGTAGAGCTAACTCCTGAGCTTAAGATCTTTTGGTATTTGCCCCAGGGAATGAGTAATTCTTTTGTGATGTGCTGCAACAGCACATTTTTTGCATTCTGGGGATGTGCCATCACTGTGCTGCAGCAAAACCTGGCCGCATCGCCCCACAGTAGAGTGACAAAAAACTCTGACCTCGAGGGAAAAACTCCCTGGAAGCATGAGGAGTGATGTGGCTGGCATATGTTCACAGTGGCTAGGAGAGCCAGCTTCTGATTTCATGAGTGACAACAGGACAATAACCTCAGTTTTGCAGGAACTATATTTTTTTGGTTGAAAGTAGTTTCATACTGGAACAATGCAGCTAACTTACCAGCCCTCAGAGAGAGGTAATGCTGAGCCTTGTTTAGACAAAATACACCATTTTTGCAACACATCTTGTATTTCTAGTTTCAAGCCTTGCATGTGGGTCAACTATAGTTAATGTTTTAATAATCTAGCAATATTTCAAAACCACTCTGCTTCTTGTCTACCAGCGTTTTCCATCTCTTGGCAATGATGGTCTTGATCTCCTATGGCAGAAGTTTGATATCTCTCAAAAGTCGAGGTAAAGTCTTCTGTACTCTGAAATGTTAGATCAGCCTCATTTTTTTTTCCAGCTGTCAAGCTTAATGCATTTTTAAAGCATCCTTCTACTTTAAGGTACAGCTGAAATTGTAGAAAGTGAATATGTAATGGTGCATATATACTTACTGTACATGTATCTGTTCGTGGGGGACTTGAACTGAAGACTAAATTCTGCCACCCCCTAAATTTGGTGGAAATTCAGCCCTGATTACAGATTTAGATCTAGCTGTGAGGTTTGTATCTTTGTGGATCTTTATAACAAGTTAAATTAAAACTCTGGTTTTAAGCAATACTAAATTTTGGCCCAAAACATGAGAGTTGGCTCACGGTACATTCCCTCCGTAGGCTTCGATGTCTGTATCCTATCACGTTCTCTTCTGTGACTTCCACCTCATGTGTGCTGTGATGCCTAATATTTAAACAAGTTCATTAGATACGTCCGTGTTTTAAAAATATAAACTGCATTTTTCAGGCTATGGACCAACATGTTAAAAACCATCTGTGATATCAATTGCTCAACTTATGCTCTTAGAAGAGCCTGCTTTACTTAAGGCGAGTGCTCTGCACTTAGAGAAAATTAAGATGGTCATTAAGTACCTCAATTCACTTTTGAATATTTCAGCTGAGTCTCTACCATTACGGCTTTTATTGTACCTAACCCTGTGGGCTCTTTTGAAAATGTGGCAGGGTTAAGTGCTTCTATCATTCATCCCAGTTATTTGTGAGCCCAAATGTGGAGTTAGGTAACTCATTTCAAACCCATAACCTTGAAAACAGGTGATGAAAGTGGTGAGTAAAAACTAAATGAAATTCCACAGCCTGAGGCTTAGGCAAAATGTCCCTTTGGCCGTTCAGGTTAATGTGATTACTATGGGAGGCTTCTTTTTCCTGAAGCATTTATTCCAGATATCTTTCTTTAGCCCTCAGCTCTGCTTGGCTGACTGTTTGCGACCTATCCTTGTTCTTCTATACATAAATAAGTTCAATTGTTAGATATTGAATTAAGAATTCTCTTCTTCTATCAGAATGGTCTCTAAAGAGGGTAAGAATACTCCTGAGAATTAAAAAATATATATTTTTAGGTTGGATTTTGTAAGCCACGCCGGTATGACCATGCTGGGGGTTATCTAAAATTGTAGCCATGTAAAATGCAGCAAAGCCAACATAAAACTGCAGGGGGAAATGCATGTTGCACAAAAATTCTGTGTTTACAGAGTGACCTTCTGCACTGCAGGAACACTTTAAAGAGAACATTAAGGGCAGTAAAACTTAGTTGTAGAACTCTTCTGAATTTTAGTCCTTTTCGAATATATTTTATGATCAGTACCTCATGCCATGTGGGCACAACAAAAGACTCGTCAAAACACCAACACCAAATGCTGCCAACTTAAGATAAAAAGTCTCTAACATGTTCTCATTTCTTGCTCAGTGTGTGCTTGTTCTGCCTTCAGCTGCTACAAGTGGTGGACATCTTGATTTAACCATTCAAGTAGGCAGGGTTTCTGCAGGTTACTGGAGGATTCTACTCTGTTATTTAGTTCAGAGAGAAAAAAATAGAAACTTCCCAACCCCATCCTCAGCCTGGGCTGTGAGCTTTCTAAACTAATGCTTGGATGTACCCCTTGGTTATTGTAATTCTACCTTCGGGTTCTTCAGTTGTGTCTTTTTTTTCTGCCCAGAATTTGAGGACTTCAGACTTCTTCAAGGATTCTAAGTGGTTTTGTAGTCTTGTTGGAGCCCAAGCAATTGCAGCAGCAAAAAGAGCTACAATAGTTCCAACAAGACTGCAGACCATGTGGAAACCCAGTATGTTTCCCCTGCGGATGTGCAGACCTAGTGTATAGCACCAGCGCTGTTGCTCGCAGTTGTGCCTGGGTGCATCTCTGTGCATCCTGGAAGTGTTGGACTTACAATGCATGCCTCAAGTTGTGTACATACATATATGTCTGCATGGGGAAGCTTTACCCTCTGCCCAAGCTTCTGAGTACATGGCTGTGAACAGCCACAATCACTTATTATAAATTTGTTTTCTCATATTGCAACTGCTACAGCAAAAATTATTAATTCACTGCTGGTCAGGAACCAAGACTGACCGTGAAGACCTGTAGACTCAATTCTTATTTGTACACATACCCTTTCCTATCCACTTGATGTGTCATCATCAATGGATAAGGCCCTTTGCCCTTGCAAGAACGCTACAATGGATTTTGTTGACGTACATAAGAATCAGGAGCTGAGTGTCTCAGAGTGCTGAATAATTTATGAACATACATTTAGTTAAAGGATGGATGACCACAGCATTCCCTGTTTCTCTAATGCATGTTTTTTTGCATTTGGAGAGTAAAATGTTGAATGAAGCAGCATGTCTGAGGGCACACCTACATAAATTAGGGCTGACAACCTCACCTTCTCTGCCCACTCTGAGAGCTATGTAAATTCCCCACTGCTCCACGTCCAGCCAATGTGGAGCATGGGTAGTGAAAAGTTTGAGTCTGCAACAGTCTATGTATATATGCCCTTCTACATTTCCCAGTTAACGTTGTGGCTTGGGTCTCTCTTGCAAAGCTGCTGTCAGCCACTCAAAGGGGCCCATTCTTCCAGTAAAGACTTTTAGATGCTCGTAATATGTGTCTTTTGTTGTTAACTGTGGCTTCTTGCAATTCTGAAAAGTTCCAGTATCTTCATGCAAGACTGTATTGACCATTACGGTTTGCATAAGACACGTTGAATCACAGTGTACAAACTGTCCTCAGTCACGCACACACTTGGTTGTTCACTGAGCTTTACTCAGCCATCTACTTCCACCAGTTTCTTCCCCAGAACTCCTCAGGTTATCACTTTGGTCAAGCAAGACTCCACACTCACTTCTGTTCTTCCAGCTTTTCCTAAAAATACCTCTTTTCATGTTTGATTAGTTTGTGGTCAGTGTTCTCTGATTCGTTGTTAGTATCTTGCCATGTGAGAGACCAGCATTTTTTTGGCTCAATTTGGTCCATTGCTGATAGAATACAAAAATTAACATGATGATATGAAACAGCTCTGTGCTGGGACTGGGAGCATCCCCACACTTCAAGTTAGTATGGTTGGTTTGTATTTCTGTAGAAATATCAGTTGAGATATTCCATGAGCCTCGCTTGTTTTGGTTTTTACTTGCTACATTTATTTCTAATGTTTTGGTGTGGATCACCTTAAAAACTCCCTTTTCATACTGGGTTCCCAGCTTACCATGGGAGTATATCAGCATCCATAATAAAATACAAAGGCATCATTTACACACTTTTCTTCATAAAGTAGTTGGGAATGTCAAATTCTGATGGTATAGTTGATGGCTGAGTTACCAAGATAGCAAAGTTTCTTCAGAGCAAAGGTCTGCTGCTTTGCTTGGCTGATAAGCTCTCCCATTTTTATGACTGCGTGGTCATAGCTGAAATTAAAAAGCTAAAGGAAAAACTTCCTCCTTCACTTAGCGAGACCTTGTGGCCAATTTAATCGGCTGCTGGAGTTGCTCCCACACCCCCGCTGCATGGCGCGCAGAAGGTGCATCTGCTCGTTGTCGCCTTTCAGGCCAGTGACTGTCGAGGCACATAATATTATTGCTGATAACGCTCTCAAATTTTATGCCAGTATCACACTAGCTAATTGTGCAAAGATGGTCTGAATTGTGTAGGTAACTTTTGGCTTACCAAGAGAAATGTCAAACTGAACATAAGAGAAAACCCCCTTGTATTAGCTGATGAAGTTGCCCAAGGTACCCAGAAGCAAATGGGAATCTGAAAGTGTTATCTTACGAGGGAGAAGAAAAACCATAGGACTCAACTCATGCTCAGCTATGCTTTACCAAAGCAGCTATTTCTGTTTCTACTTTAGGGTGCGCTAGAAAAGCAGATTCTGGATAGAGATCTCAATTTTCCAAAGAAGATTTTTTTTTCCAGTAAAAATGTGTATCCTTTGAAATTCAGATTTTTTGATACAAATATATTTTTTAAAAAAAAAAAAAAGAAACATACTTTTTCTTAAATCAGCTTTGTTCCCTTCCAAATGTGAAGAAGGGAAATCATGTGGTTTTGATGAAGAGATGTGAATAGGGCATTTGGCTGAGATGGAATATGGTGTGGAAGTCTATTTCAGTAAAAGCATAAGAAAAAGTGTATTACACTCAGCTTCTAGCCAGGAAAGAACGTCTTTGCAGAGAACCTCCTTTCTTTTCAGCCTGTAGTCTAATGTTTCAGATGGTAATAATGACTCTTTAATATTTCTGTCTGGGAAGTGGAGACATTAACATTCTTCCAGAAAACTCACAGCAGTGACTATAAATTACATGGTACTCTGGAAACACAGCAGGAGGTGTTTCCTTCCTTGGGCGGTTTAATACAGGGCCTTCATCCCATAGTGTCTTACCAATATTTAACTTGCATTTTGACTAATATCATTGTGTCAAATAACAGTGTTGTGGGAGCTGTAGCACATCTCCTCCTGGATAGAGGGCTGGCAGGAGAACCTGTCTGTGCAGGTGAGCTGTCCCTTATGGTCTGTGGCTTATCCTGTGTGACAGCAATGAGACATAAGGTCTGGGCTGAAATTTTCAAAGTCTTCCAAGGGTTTTACCTACTGTTTTTAACAGCATTTATGAGGATTAACTTCTTAGCCTTTAAAAGATCTACTCTATTGTCTTTACTCTGTGCCATGTCACGGGTTTTGAGAAGTTTCTTTTGCTTTATCTGGAGCCATTGCTTTGGATGTGAGATGTTATCATTGGCAACATGGATTTTTTTTCTAAATAATCATAGTATCAGATTAAACATTTTGTGACCATTAAAGAAGGCCTGTGCTCAAATATCCTGGGTTCACTCTAAGAGAAGAAAAGTATGTTCAGCTGGGATGTCTGTTTTACTGGGGACCCTTCTAGGCATTGTTTCACCTGACAGTGGTGAATAGCGATGGCTGTTACTTAATCAGGACAAATTAAGACACATTTGCATAATGAGGATACATTCAGCTGGAGCCAAGTCATTAAGTGGTACTTAAATTCCTATTAAAGTCTAAACTTTTGGAAGTTTCCAAATAGGTGTTAAATGAAGATGCAAGGCAAAACCTGTAATATTTAATTGTTGATTTTTTTAAAATTTTTGCTCTATTTTACATCTCTTAGCAACTATTTAGACCAAATACTTCTTTTTTACAGCTGTTAAAATGGAACAGTTGGCTGTTCATCAAGGTACCTCAATTCAGAGGATTTTAGTGCATTGTTACTGGCAGGTAAAAATACAACTCTTTCATGTGCTTTTTTAAAGTTAAGGGCTTTCCTCCATGGTCAGTTTTTGTGCACATTCTTGCAAAAGTTGTGACACAGCAGTGTTGCCTGATGTCACTCACCTGGTTACGGCAGGCATGGGCTACAGCAGCAGGTGGAGGAGGCCATGTTCTCAAGTGCTGCCTCGTGCTCAGCATGTGGGCCCAGAAAACAGAATCCGGCCTTTTGCTAGCATGGAGCTCAGCTCTGAGGTGGGCGGGGAGGGACCTCAATGCATGTGGAAATAGAGGCACCAGAGTGCTGGGTTTGGGGGTGGAAGAACCTCAGAGAAATGGAGGAGTTGGTGGAGCACTCCGTATTTTCTTGAGGAGCTGCTACAGGGTTGGGACCTTCTCCACTGTTACTTCTATATTTCCAGGACCTCAGCAGTATGCCATCCTCAGGAGGTCTGAATGATGAAGTTGCTCAGCCATTGTTACTAGTTTGATTCCTACCTGAATGTTGCCTGTGAAAAACTACATCTTCCTGACAAGAAATCAGCTGCTGCCTGAAGCCTTTGACTTTGAGGTAAAGAGAAACCCAGAAGTTGTGTGTGTACTTGCACAGGTAAGAGAAGGACTGATAGGTAATCACAGGCTGTGTGGTAAAATGAGTTCACAGAAAAGTTACTCCAAAGAACCTGACTTTAAACAGACCTGTGATGTCTTTCAAGTGGGATGTTCAGGTGGCATAGTTTTGGCCACAAATATTTCCTGGCTGATATTTAGGATGAAGTGCACTGGTTAATCATGAATGAGAAGCAGAAAACGTTGTTTAGAAGATCATGTGTGTACTTAGAAGAAAAATGCCAGACTCTCTGCCACCTTAAATCAACAGCTTTATTTTGAAGTCACACAAGTACAGCTCTGCACCACCCTGAAACATCAGTCTCCTTTGGCTAACCTTACTGAATTAGGTAGCCTTTGTTTTGCCCTCACAAGGTATTTGGTTTGGTTTTACAAAGAAAAAGTTGGTAGTTTTGATAGATGGATACACTTGTCACATCCCTACTTGTATGCCAGCGAGGGCTTGTACACACTTACCCTTCTTATCTTTTACAAGATTCTGAGACAACAGAAAAAAGGTTTCTACTGAGCATCTTCATGGCGCTTGGATCTGAGGTCAATCGTGTTCCTATTTTAATTTACTGTGACATAATGCTATAAAGCCATCCCACCTTCAAGGGTAAAAAAAAAAGGAGCCTGAGACCTGTGCTTTGCCACTTGTCTCCCTGGCAGGGCAAGGCTGGGTTTCCCCGTGGTCTGGGAGGATGCACGCAGGGAGATTTTTCCCAGCCTTGCTGCAGTGTGGTGTCTCAGGTGCCACAGGGCAGCAAGCCAGGTCCGAGGATTTCCACTGTACACCCTCCTTCTCAGCCTGTGCATCCATTCATGCAGGCAGAGGAACTGTGGCCGAGTGCTAGGCAGTGGGTGGACGCGGGGGCTTTCTGGGAGCCCGTGGAGGAAGGTGAGCAGGAGCCCAGGCATGGGTCTGAGTGTGTGCCAAAAAGCCAAGCTTCTCAGAGCGCCAGGATTTAGACCTGTGGCTAATAAATGAATGAGGCCGATAAATAAATGACTTCCAGCTAGGCTGTGAAGGGCAGTGGCTGGTTTCCTGCGTTACTTTGTTTTTCCACTTTGTGGTCTGTCTGCTGTGCTGCGTGTTACTGGTATCAAGGACCATGAGCAGAGCACAGGTCAGTCTCTCAACTAGTTGTCTTTTAAATGCAGCCTGGAGCGAGGTTTTTATATGTCTAAGTACCATAACTGCTTCCTGGGCAGGGTCCCTAAAATCCAAGATTTACCTTGCTTAATGCACGTGGAATGTAGCTTAAAATGGAGACTCCTCTTTCTCCTTAACTGGAACCTCTTTAAAATCTCAGCACACCCACACGCTGAAGGTCGGGCTCATTTAATGCATACCCAAGATCTCCCTGGATGGTACAACACATTGCTGCCTCTGCACAGCTTTCCTTTTAATCAGCTATGCTGGGCCTTTCGGCAGTGAGGCTATTGCGGTCGCTCAGAAGCACTTTACAGTGTTTCTGTAAGAGAAAGAGTGAATTTTAGAAAAGGATGTAATGTCTATCTTTCTAAACAAACATGGAGTTTTGGGTCTTAATGTGAATCTGTAGATCTTGATGAATATACGTTGATATGATAGAGGTATTAAAAGAGAGATTTCTCTTTATGAAACACAACCTGTCTTCTAATTCTCCCTATTATGGCAAGCCTCAATTCCTGTTCAAATTCCTATTTCGATTACCCAGGCTACTTACCAAAAACAGCATAATGCTGAAATACAGTAGAGGTAAATTTTTTTATAGCTGTCATAATGGAGGGCACTATTAGTACTGTAATAATACGGTTTCCTAGCTATCAGAGTCAATACCTTCAGGGCTGAATTATAACCTCTCTTGATAATACCTTCCAGAGGTGGATGAAGCATCAGGACATCCCTTCATTTGTGGGAATTTCTTGCCAATCGTCTTTGCTGGAGGAGGACAATCTTAGCACCCACTGTTTTGATTCTCTTTTATGGCTCACTTCTCCATAGTGCCATCTCTCTGTTGGTGTCTGTTTTGGCACTATTAGCTGAGATAAATACATTATGGAAGACAGAAAAGGAAAATGTAGCTCCTAGGGAACTTTGAAAATGCATTGAGTCTTTAAAGCAAGTAAATCACGGAGAAGAGTTACAGAAGATGGAAATTAGCAGAATGGAAAAAGGTAGTTAATTAAGGGGTTTTATGTTATACCCAGGGTCCACTAGATTTTGACTACATCAGTTTGTCTCCCTTGGTCCTCCATGAGTCAGAATGAAGCTCAGCCAACGACTTAAAGACTTAAGATGAGCCTACTAAAATAAAGCCTAAATGAAAAAGGTCATGAAAAGAGGGATTTCTGTCCTTCACAATATCAGGATCTCCTCCTTCTCTATCCGGATCTGCTTCAGCTTACACCGCTCACAAATCCTTATCTCATTCTCAAGCTGTCTAATTACTAGGAATCAGTGATGTACATTTCCTCAGTCTGAAAATTTCTTGAAACCTGAGGCCTGTGCTAGGTATTCCAAGGTCTTCGATTTAACTTTTCACAAGAAACTCATCATATTGGCAGTCTTTGAGTCATATCTGTTCTTACACTGATTGAATATTTAAATATGTTATTGCTGAACAAAAAAAGTGTTTTCATTTCAGTGCCACATTTCAGTTCAATTGCAATGATTATACTTCTCATGGTGGCAAAGGAGAAACCAGCATCCCTTATCATCTTCCTCAGATAAAGAGTAGCTTGTTGGACTAAAGTACTCATGAGGGACACCCATGGTAAAATTCCTGTTCTGCTCTTCTCTCGTCTTGGATGAGTTCTCTGAAAATCAGCAAATAACTGCTGGTCTAGAAGTCAAGAAATCTTACATGAGAAACCTTGATGATGATTTTGTTAGAATCGACATTTTCCTCTGAAATAGTTTTTGATGACCAATTTGGTATATTCAAATAACAGAGCTTGTTCTGGAAAACTTTTTGGTAATCTCTCAGATGAATGGCTTGTGTAAAGAGTCTCAGCCATAACTGGAAAGCAAGTTATAGTTCCAGGGGATGAGAGATGCAAGGATGGATTGCAGTGCTTTTGGAACAAGTTAGAGGCAAATGCCCAGTACTTATTCCAAAGCAGACCTTTCCAATCCCAGCATTTTCTCATCTCTGAAGAAAAATAACAATTGCTGTCCTTCTCAAACTCTTGTTCCACCATGGCAGCATATCTCTAAGTAATGCAAACCATGGAAGGTCTGAGTGTATCTTCAGACAATATCATGCAGCACTGCCCGATGGAATAGCTGTGATTTCAGTGGTGGCTGGTTTCTAATTGAAGTCTCAGATCTTTCAAAGATCTTGGCATCATTGAAGATGAAGGTTACAAATCATTTTGAGAGAAGCAGATTTAAAGTAGAGAAATTTTCTCTGAGGAGACAAATTTAGAAACATACATTTATTGCTGTTTATCAATTTTATCTGAAATGTCTGAGCATACCCCGTTCAATTTCCTCTTCTTGTATGAAGTATAATCAAGAGCATTTCTTGTTTTTCCAGAATGCTGTAGCTTGGTTAGAAAGCACTGCCAGGTCAATTCTTAGCCTGATAATAACGTAATAGCCTGAAGTCCCAAAGCTGACCACTGAAGTGCTGCTTCAAACATCTCTTTTGAACGGTGCTGGCTGTAATGACAATAACAATCACACTTGGAGGTCCACGTGAAGAAAATATGTCTGTGTAGTAGGTCAAATTGCAGTTCTGTTTCTCGCATCTCTTGTAAATACACATTAGAGCAGTAGTCACTGGGTAGATTTATTATTATGATCTGTTAGTAAGAGCCTCCAGATTATTCATACAAATGGTGCTTGTCAAGGCCAGCCTTGTAGGGCTAGGTCTCTGGTAGACCAAATGATGCTGTGTTAATGGAAACAGTTGCCTTTAAAGAAATCTCTCAGCCTTTTAGTGACGAAAATAACAGGCTTCAAAGATTAGGCAACCATCACAATGTGCAAGACTGCATTGCTTAATATTAGAGTGTTCCACAGCTGGAGAAAAATGACTGTGATGGTTTGCTGAAAGAAAAAAAAACCCAGACCTCTACCACCTCTTCTGATCAATAGTCATTTTTATAAAATCTCAGACAGGCAGAAAAGTTGTTTGGCTCTAAAAGCTGAAAGAAAATAAGCAGGTGGTGAAACGAGGTGGCTTACGTTTTCTGGAATTCTGTGGAAACACTTGCGTCTTAAACATAAATTTTTAAGCACCATTTGTCAAGTCTCCTTGGGCAGCACCCCATTACTGACTCAATAAATGTATTACCAGTGCTGTTATGCCTCTCCAGAGCAAAGGCACCTTTGCACACTTCACAGGTCTGTTTCGAGTGGTGATTGTGCGACACTCACCACAGCTGCAGCCACAACAGGCTTCCCACAACTCTTACTAACAGCATGCGATTCCAAAGGTGTTGGTCTTTTTTCATACGCCACTGTCCTTCCAGGAGCAGATGTGCAACCCTTGTCTAAAAGGTTGAGCTCAGCCAGGTTACACATGGGGCTAGGTGTTACTGGTGCTAGCGTAGGCAACCAGTCTCCGTACCTTCTCATATCCATCCTCTTAACCTCTCACAGTGGGCACTGCCTGGCTTCTGACCAGCTAGCTTTCTTGGTGACTCTGTTTCCTTAACTTACACTCTCATTTTTGGCAGATTCCAGGCACTTTCCTAAAATGCCCTCTTAATACAGTATATCACTGCTTTCCTTCATGTCAATCCATACTGTCAGCTCTAATGTGCCACATGTCAGAGCCCTCTTACCTCTCTGTGTTTGTTGCAGTGGAAGCTGAGCAGTGTGTGTGCCACAGGCTGTAACGTTCTTGCTCTTACAGGGCAGAACTTTTATTTGACATAGCCCACCTTACATTAAGGAGCCATTTCCAGTGACAGCCTACACAGGGAATCTTACAAAGAATTTGAAAAAGCATTTGACAGGGTGAAGTGAAAACATTTCATGCTCTTTTGTGCAACATGTCGGACTATACCTTTTTATATTAAAAAAGAGAAGAGGGTATTTTAAAACTTTTTCCTTTGTATATCTTCAGGTATTTGTATTGAGAAGCTGTCAAAAAATTTACCTCTTAAAAAAAATTCATTTTCAATTTGAAAAACTATTTTAAATCCCATTTTCCCTTGCTTTTTTCCTGCTTACTTCTCTTTATACATACATATATATATATGAAAATTAGAAATGGAAAAATAAGTTTGAACCTTTTTTGTCTATTTGAAGGAACAATGCCCATTTGAAAGGATCTCTTAAAATAGGAACTAGTAAAAAGGAGTATTTCGCTTTATTAATTCAAGCTCTGCTTGTGAAAACATGAATGGAAATACTTTTAATCTCGACATTCTTGCAAAAGCTTGTTTTTACTAATTCTAAAGAGTGGGGTAGAACTAATTTGGCAATATTTCTGGAAAATTGGACAGTTGAAGGGGTGGAAATGGATTTATGTTATCTTTGGGTTTTTACTGTTACTGTGCTTAGAGATTAATATATAAAATTCAGTTACCTTGAAAAGGCCTCACAATCATTATCAATTGCTCAACTACTGTTATATTAACTATTTATTTTGGCAAAAGTTATTTATTATTGAGTATCTTATCTAAATAGTACCTGATCTTATTAGAAAACAAAGCAAAACAGAGATCCAAAAGTTAAAGCCTGGGTTTCTTAGGAACTGAAATATCAGTTCCACAGTGAATTCCATTATTTCTAATGCATTTGTTTGAACTTCAAAAGAAAAGCCAAATATTGTGTATTTCTTGGAAAAACAAAAATTACTTGGTTTTCAAATAAAGGGTATGAAAGTATTTAGATATGACAGTGCCGAACACATACATTTTTTAGTGGTTTTATTCATTCTGCCTGCATTTCCTTTTAAGTTATAGCAAGATACCAATAACATGAGATGTATGGTTATGGAATTTAGGCTCTTTAAAATAAAAACTGTGTACCTACTTCCCGAGTGCACTTTTTTCAGGATGAGGGTCTATAGAAAAAGCCTAGTTTGGGACTAGATCTCACAGGCATCAGGGGTGGAAAAAGTGTCTTCCACAGACTAATGACATCTGGGAAAAATCTGTGACTTGTAGCAGAGTGGCAAGCAGATAGCCACAGGCCCTGGAGATCAGGAAGGAATTTATGACCTACACATGGACTCATAATATGGTATTTAAAATGACACATTCATCCTGAAGTAAGAGAGAGACATTTCAGTAGTGTGCTAAAGAAGTACTCCCACTTCTCCTGCTGTGGAGTACCTGTAAATCAGCACTTTCTTATTTCTATGTGTCTTTTGAAATTTCTCTGCTCAGAACATCCTGTGGCTGGAAAATCACAGGCATGCCTGCAACCCTCCGGAGGAGGCAGGGTGATTCAAAGGCCCTTCTTAGACTGTGATGGGAAATGGAGAACCAGACTTCAGGTGTAAACTGGAGAGGACTCTGCTGCCAGCAAGACATCCTTTGAGGTAGTTGCAGCTCAAAAGATTGTTGAAATGAGCAGAGCCAGAGTTTGACTAGAAGCCAAGAAAAAGAGTAGCTCGGGTCGGTTAATCTACCACATTGCATGTGGGGGATCTATGATACGACACTGTCTCTGCCTGCTCTGAAACAGCGTAATTGAAGGGATACAGTCTTCAAACGTATCCTTACCTGAACGGTAGCTGTTAGGGCTTGCTAGACACCACTGATGTAGGACTCAGGAAACTACCCCAGAAAAACCATGGAACTGGTTGGAGAAATAATCGTGTAGCAGCTTGTAGAGCTCCCTAGAGGAGTCTTGGGGGAGGGATAGGAAAAGTATGGAAAGGGAAACCAAGCTGTTCAAAGGTATGAAACAACTTCTGTACAAGCAGCAGCTGAATGGAGTTGGACTCTTCAACCTGTCAATGGTGGAGTGCCATGACAGAGACTGATAAAATCATCAGTCTGAGCTGCTTGGTGACTTCTGATTTTGTTACTATTCTTAATCCACATTTAGACACCCCAAAACCTGAGCAAACCTCCTGTGCTTTACACACAGCTTTCTTGACGTGTCTCAGACAGCTGAGGATACTTATTTTGCAGACACTTATAAAATCGTGTTAGGAGGGGATGCAGGAAGCAGAAATATTCACAACTAAATGGATGATGGAGCTTGGTATAACAAGCACTCAAAGGGGTGAACTGAAATCATGGGCAACACATTCACCATCACCTCTCCATTCTGAAGAGAATTTCAGTGCCAAAGTGGTGGTATTTCAGTACTCCACTGATATGACAAAAACAAGCAGAGAGAATTGTAACTATTGGAAGAGGAAATATGTGGGTTAAAAAAAAAAAATACATCTCTTGCTTTCTTGGAAATTATCTTCTCTGTCTTTTCCCCTCTTTCATCACACATACACACTCACACCTACCCACGGTCTCCTCTCCCCAAATTCTAAAAGACAAAGCCCTCAATGGGTGATGAAGAAATTGAGAAGTCTTAGCCCAGCTGCACAAGAGGATATTAGCTGATGTCAAAATTCTTGTTTGGCATCCCAGCAAGGGTACAGGGTTGATGTATTTCTGGAAGATACCTCTGTGTTTTTCCTTTAACCTCCTCTGACTTCTGAGAACTCTTGCCTAATTGCTCATTTCACAAATCTCTAGCTGTACCAGAAAAATTTGTTGCCCTGAGGTCAAGATTCAGTTGTGCTATGTCATTGTTGATGCCTGTTCTCGTTTCTGGTTCTGGCAGGCTGGCTACCTGGCTTCAACGAAGGTGATCTGTGCGAACTCCAGTCCAGATCTGAAGACATAAGCAGAAAATTCACAATGGTGGAACTGGATCATTTGAATGCAAATCTGAACATTGTAAATACATGCCTGAAGCTTCTTCCACAGATTTTGGAAATGTGACAGAAATTTCCACTGAAAATTTCAGCTGATTCATAATGATTACTGCTGTGGCTAACCAGGTTTGGAGTGGGTCTGCTGACTGGATTTGTTGATCCCTTAGGTAATAAACCTTACAGTAGAAACAAGCAGAAAGCAGAAGGATTCTAATGGAATTTCCACCTAGAAAATTTCATTTGAACATAACCCAGGGAGACATGCACAGCTATGGAGAGCCTGATCTTACAAACAGCCTACTGCCTGATTCCTTCCATTGTATTTGATGGCACCCAGCACTTTGTGTGTTCTGGTAGTCATGGATTTCCTCATGTCAGTAGGAGACAGCACCCGCCAAAATTTTCCTCTAGAAGCAGTCATGTAGCTCAGAGGCCAAACTTAATCCCTTGATAACTGATGATCCAAATGAAGTTACTCTTTCAATACTACTGTTACTGGTCCCATGTTGGTGAAACAAGCATTTGCTCTGAACAAAATGACTCAACTCCTTCCAGACAAAAAATCTGAGCTTTAAAGTTGAGCTCTGCCTACTCCCAACATGCTAGGGTTGTCATACTGTCTCAAAGGACCCAGGGAGAAGGTAGAGAGAACTCCTAAATAATTTCGCAGTGAGGAAACTGTCCTCTTATCATAAGGTTTTCCTTAGCACTCTAGAACAAGCTTCATCTGACAAATAGTTGACTTCTAGTTTGAGAGTTAGAGGCAGGTTCATATTTATTTTATTAAACTTATTTTAAATATAAAGCAATTTGTATTTCCAGTGTGGAGATAGTTGGAGAAGGTGTGTTGCTTGTTAGACACATTTGTAGTAAGTCCCACCCTTGGGGCATGTTAATCACATCTGGATTGAATTCACATGGACTTTTCTGGGAGTACTGGACCACATCACACTTGAAATGGCAACAGCTGGAATTATATTTGGTTTTCATCAAGTATATTTGAATGATCTTTCTTACCTTGGCAACAGTATCGATGCTCCTTGTCAATCCTTCCAAAAGCAGTTTCTGCTATTACGGTTTCATGTTTCTTTTAATTGCAAATTTGGCTAGGCCAAATTCTTACTCAGCTTTCATTTGGGGAAAAACTGCCACAGAAATGTGTTCGAGAACTTGGCTTAGGAAAAATGTAAGCCGAAAGATTTGCTCTGCTTTAAGAGCTGTAGAAAACTACATCTCTCTGTTGTCCCATTCCTGTGCTGCCACTGGTTTCCCCAAATTGCTAGTGTTGAGCATTTTTTTGCATGTTTGCTCTTTAAACTCCACCACCCTTCCCTGAATTCCTTCACAGGCTCAGTATCAGGCTGAAACTTCTCCCATTCGTTACCCTTCAGTACTACACTGCTGCTGACATTACTGACCTTATGTCTCACTAAATACCCTGCGTTGGACAACACTTCCATCCTTTTCTTGGGTGCTGTATTTGTAGATCTTTTCTGGGCGCTACAGTCCTATTGAAGGGCTGTGTGAGAAGCTGCTGAAGACTGTCTCGTCATGACCTCATGTCCCTCAAGTCCTCTATTTTTTTTCCTTGATGGCTACAATTAGGGTATACGACAGCTCCTTTTTTTCATGTGTGCAGCAAGGACTTGTGGAATAGGTGGCATCCATTGGGATAGGAAGGCCCTCTTTGGGTGCCCTGAGCTCCTGAGGCACCCTGAGCACCATCACATGGGCATTTCTCAGGAGGGGTCTGAAAGAGAAGCCAAGAAGTGGCCACTGTGAGTTAGTCACCAGCCATGCATTCATATGCAGTCTATATGGAAAGAGTATTGATGCTGGAGTAGTTTTGTTCTGTGGGTGTATGTTCATGCAAACATGCTCAGTCACTCAGGGACTGCGTAGTGCTGTGGTTAGTGTAGGATTATATGTACTATTTGGGCTGTGGCTTTTCCAATTCTACAGCTTGTAAGTTATATGGATTTTCCTAGAATATAACTCAGTAGAAGTAATCAAGAACTATTTTAGACAGATTTGGAAGATATGTTGGAACTGTTTCTATCTGTTCAAAAATATAAATGCTTATTTAGAAGTTCCAATTTTTAGAGTTAGAAGGTAACCACAATATCCCAGAAAAAAATTAAATAACCTTATGACACTAAATGGAAGCCTCAGGACTTTCCATGGCTTCCATTAAGTCCTTTCTGTTCCCTGGAAAAAATGAAAATTCCCCATATCATTGTCATAGAGCTCTTGTTTCAGTGTTGGTAAGATGGGAGAAGAAGAAACTATGAAAAAGTCCCAATTCTTGGACGAGAGGGTAGGCAGCTCATTGAGAGCTAGGAGAGAAACTTTACCTTCTCTTTACCTAGGTTGATTTATAAACTGATGCTATTTGGAGTTACCTGTAGGACTGGGATGTGTCATCCTATAAATTGCAGAGAGTTGGATGACACGATGGAGGACAGGGAAGCCGCAGGAGAGATTTGCTTATTAAAAAGCCCTATGATGTATTGTGTTGTGGTTCCAGCTAATCTGATGGACATCACCTTCACATGGTAAAAAGAGTCACGTAATATACAACTAAAAAGTTCCTACAAATCTGCAAGGGACTGTTACTGGCCATTTTCTTCTCTGATTTACAAATATTTGCCCAAGAATTGGAAGTAAAACTCTTTAAGTGAAGCCCTTTTATCTGTGGCAAAATATTTTCAGAAAATATGTTTGGGGCAAATGCTATTCTAAATCTCCCTTGGTTATTTTCTTTCTTGTTTTGTGAGATGACTTTGTTATCCTCATGGGTTTTTTATCAGTATAATGGTTGTGGCTGGTGTGAGGGAAGGGTCTTATGGTTAATATTTTATTCTGGCAAAGCTCAGATCAATACACTGTGCTCTCTCCTTCTTACATTTAATTTTATATAGGCTGCATCTTTTCCAGGATTGGCAATTTCCTTCACAACCTTTCTGTCTATAGGTTTTTGGAACTGATGTGAATTTGTCTCTCACAACTTTTGACTTATATTGACTTCGAACCAGAGCTCCAGGAGAGGGGCAAGATGAGGTGTCCAACCTTTATTTGCTGTGCAGCATTTTTGGCCTGTGAGTCTCAGCTCTCGTAACCTATGTGGACTCAGGCTTAACCTCAGCTTGTCAGGACAGCTGTAACCTTCCTGCACCTCCTCATCCCCTCAAAGAATACTCAGGAGGAGACACAAGTAGGGAAAGAGAGTAAGGAATTTTTGAAAGGCACAAACATGTGACCTAGTTTTCACTGCCTTTTGGGGAAAAGTGTGTGTCTGACTGCTATTTCTGAGTTTGTAATGCTTTTTTCCATGAAATAATGGTCCAAATTGTTACAGAAAATTCCTTTTCCTGATGCCTGCTTGTACATCTACCTGGTGGAAAACTTTATATTGCAGTGTTCAGCCGACAAGTTGAAATGTTTCACAGAAACATGCATTGGCTCCATTGACATTTTCATTTCAGATATATTCTATTCCATTCGTTTATGTAAAAGTCAAAAAGATAACGATTTTATCCAAACAGCCCTTTTAGGCTTTCTGAAAAGCATTCAAATGAAATATTTAGAGGATTTTCTTTCATGAAATATTTGGAAGTTTTGACTTTGAAATGTTGTTTTAAAAGTTGGGGTTTTTTTAATCTTGAATCAAATCTAGGTGTTGGTATCTTGAAATTTATTGCATGATGGAAAATTACTCTTTTAATTAGCTATATTTGTAATGAGGAAATTTCCCATCTCTTTTTCCTAAGAATAATAGTGCTCCCTTCAGCTAAGTGACTAAATTCCACTCTGCAGCTTTCAGGCTGTAAGAAGCATTAATTGAATGTGATATTCTTCTTTGCTTCTTGACCTACGATTACATGTAGTCAAACAGCAGTATTGTTTTGCTATGGAGTTGAATGCATTTTAATTCCAGATTAAGTGAGTCCTTCTACATGAAACACAGAAATATTTGTATTCTATAGGTGTTAATAATACTGATATACTAAAATGCAGAGCTGTGTAATTACGTGCATTTATCCTGTACCAGTAAATACCTGATTTCTACTTAGTCTGAAACCTGCTAGGTCTCTCAAGAATCCCTCAATATCCAGAGCAAGAGCTAGAAATGAGAGTGTAATACTGCTGAAAAGCAGAGGTTATCAACATTGCAACATGCTGTACAGCTTTTGTTTCACACTAGCAGATTCTGAAATGAAATCCTGGTTTAGCTCATTTTTTGGTGATGTTTCTTTGATTTTCTCCCTCTTGGTCTTTCCAAGATCTGTAGAGTTGGTTAGACAAGCAGCATGTCAAGAAATCATCCCAGTAACACAGAAGTGATGCTTTAAACAACTTGCTTAGTTTAGTTCTTCCAGTTACGTATCTGGAACGTGCATATTAATTGGGTGGCAGCTTAAAAGCTTTGCTGGCAGTTGTTTGGGGTGCCCTTCCTAGTGGGTTGCACTCCTGGTGAGAAACAGGATCAGACATCATAAAGTGATTGCCAATAAAATTTTCTGAGGTTCTTGGTCTCAGGGACCACTACTGGCCTGCTGCAATGATCACCCTGCAGCCCTTTGCATTGTGCTACAAGAAGGAGGGATGCAGTGGGGTTCCCTTTTGCTGGGAAGGTACGACTGAAGAGAACCCCACTGTGAAAAAAACTAAGGACTGATGTTTTCTAAAACCCCAAGCAGTATGGCTTAAGGGATTGGCAGTCTCTCAGGAATGTAAGTCTTCACTGGTTTTGTGTTTTTTTCATTATGAAAAACAGCTTTGTAGTTCTCGGAGTATGACCAGCATCCAAGCAGATGTCACGAACTGGCCCGTAACCTTCCCAGCTAAACCTCAGGCGGGGCTTCTGCCTGTGCTTCTGCAGTGGACTCTGCTGGAAGCAGAGCCAAAAGACTCTGCTTCTTTTCCTGTTCTTTATCTCTCTTGACTGGTTTTGTCATTATGGGGACTTTTCACGCAGATTGTACTACTTTGCTGCACCTCGGTTTAGCAGGAAGACCAGGACAGGCTCTCGGACCTAGGCTGCCACTCATCTTGTGCCTTGCTCTCCTCAGAGCTCTGAGGAGCAGCCCAAGAATATTGAAAGAGTGTCTGTGGCTTCATCCATTTGAGAACCTGTGTTGGGTAGACAAGCTGATAACATTTTAAATAAATGAAGTGAGCGCATATAACGATTGTTATATTTTAGCTTCTGAAGACCATAAAGGTAAGAGCAAGATGCAAGAATCAACAGTTTAAAAATATTTATACTCTAAAAGAGCAGAGGTATTTGTGCTAAAAGGAACAGGAAATTTGTATATTTGCTGTGATATTCCAAATATCCCTGGTAAGGATAGAAAGTACTTAACTGGAATGGACCCTGATCCTTGGCTGTCGCTGACTTCCCTGGAAGCAGGTTTGGGCTTGTGATCTGGAGCAATATGCGAAGCTTTTAAGCCAGGGATAAATTGCAAATTTATCAATTTCTTAATTTCTCTTCTTTTTCTCCCCCACCCTTCTCTTGCCAGACTCATCATGCATAGACTCTCGCTCCCACCACTGGCAACATTAGGAGCATGCTGAAGGCTCCTCCTTTTTCAAGTCTTCTAGAAAACACAGGGATCACCCACTAGAAATCCCCTCCCTGTCTATCCTTCCCAGTGGATCACATGCAGCACTCCAGTAGGAAATACCTCACTCTTCTAGGTCAAGTGGGATCCCATCATTCTCATGCATGTGGCCAGGCTCTGTCCTTTGCTTTACTGTTGCCTTCCACAGCACATCAGTGAGGTGCATGAGGGTGGCTTTTCTTTTCTTCACTGTGTGAGTGATAGCATGATTTTACTAACAACCATGTATGGTAACTCAGCCTGGTGTTTGTTCATTATTTCAGTACTTACTTTTTCCCTGCCAGTATGGATAGTCTGACAACATATTTTGGTGGTCTGTCATACAGACTCTTTTTCATGCTTGCTCAGCAGGCTAGGCATTTATTGGTTTGTTTGGGTGTTTGTCACAACAACCAGGGGAAAATATTTTGAACAGTATTTTGGACAATGGCTGCCTGAAAAGCTGTACAAATTGGCAAGGGGAATTAAGAGACCTGGAATAACATTTCACACTATTATCTAAACTGATGGAATATCTTTTTAGATAGACTTGTGAAATCAGGAGAGGAGATTGAATTCTTTTGTGTTTATAAGTAGGACTCACTATCATATGCAGTCTCTGAGTTGACCGTGCATTGCTTAGGTAGGACTCCGAAGGAAGGACATAGAGGAAAATGAGACTATAGATGTGGAATTCAGTAAAGTCTTCAAGATTCCCGTTTACATGCCTGATAAGAGTAGGACTTCTAATGATAGTGAGCAGAGAGAGAAGAATTGAGGTGAGGAGGAAAGTATATATGAGACTATTAAGGAGAAGCAGGCTTGAGAAAAGGTGAATTTGTTGATTTACAAAGGAGGCAATCTTTTCACTGAATGAATATAATACGTAAATTGTTTTTGTTTTGAAGACTGGGGTGGGGAAATTGAGGGTCAATCTATCTCTTTTTATTGACGTTGTGTTTTTGTAAGAATATACAGAGATTTCTTTCTTATAATAGGCATTCTATATTACTTGGAAAATGATCAAGAAAGGATTCCCTGCATACAGAAAACACTTACTTTCCAAACTCAACGTTCACTTGGCAAGGAGAGAGAATCAACCGGTGCTGTAATGACTGCCTGATTCTGAAAAAAAATTGGAAGGGCATGGTGAACAAAGAAAGAAATGTTCATAAATCCAAGGTGTCCTTGAGGAAAACAAGGCTTCTAAAGCTTAGAAGATAAAGCAGCAAGCTCTGGGACTCACCGGGGCAGAAATTAATGGCAAACAGGAAAAGAATTAAAAGACTTCAATCGTTAGTAGTTTCAAAGGAACAGTTTCCTTTGTTTTCCTTGCCTTAAATGGAGGCTGATGTGGATCCTGGAGAACTGGGCTTAACCTTGATGCAGAGTCTGAAAAGAAGTTTGAAAGAAACATTTGTGGCTGTTGACCCAAATGATAACCTAACACTGAGCGTGGTGTTACATAGAACTGATGTCAGACCCATAGGTCAGTGCTGAACATGCCCTTATGGTCCTCACAGCTTCCTGGGGACACCAGAAATCACCATCCCCACCCCTCAACTTGAAAGTAATAATGGAAAGGAGAGGACATCTGGGCTTCTAGAGGAGTGGAGCTCTCAATCAGTCGGCCTCTGTCTTTCAGATCTGTGTTATTCGTGCTGTAAGGGTGGCACTGCCGAACTGTAGCCATTTGAATGTTCAGCTTCTCATCTTAGACCTTGCTGCCTGACCTCCTGCTCTCTATGAGGCGATGCATTCCCCCCTCTCTGGCGTACCTGATAAACAGCCCTCTGGAACTGTCTCCATTTACTGCAGAGAAAGCACAGACAACTGATTTAGGCTATGCCAAACTCCTAGCTGGCAGTGATGAGAGAAGTATCCAACCCTCACTCACTGGGGCTAGGTCTGAGTATGACAAAGAAATGAAAAAAGTGAGGGCTACAGTGAAGGTGGATGAGAAGAAGCTAAGTGAAAATAAAGATGACAAATCCTTCTGCAGGCTCTGTAAGGTAAAATGTGATCTGTGGGTGTCGCTGGGTTAATGGCTTTCACCGTGATACCGTTGCCTGCTGAAGCCTGGCTATCCCAAAGGACAGGGATACAACTGGTGCAAGAGTTACTCAAGGAGTTACCAGAGGAATGAAAGGCCACCACATCTCATTCTTTGGTGTCACTAGCTGTGGTGAGCTCCAGGATCAGTCTCTGAGAGAGAGTTGAAGGCAAAGAAGAGACAGAGGTCTGTGCTGAGAAGGNCCCCAGCGCCTGCTGGTGACGTGATTGTCATCCTGGGAGCTTGATACGGTTTTGTATATATTTCATTATGTTTCTTTTTATTGTTTTATTATTAATATTTCATTAAAGTAGTTTAGTTCCTTCTAAACTCTTAAGTCTCTCTTTCTCTCTCTCTCTTGCCTCCCTTCGGGAGCAGAGCAAGAGGGAGCGAGCATCTGTCGTTTCCACCGGATTGGGCCAATTTGGCCCAAACCACGACAAGGGTAGACAGGATAAGAGATGGCAGAGTGAGGAAGTGTCCCGTGAAGTTAGGAAAGCAAAAAGGCCCAGCCTTCTTCCAGTAAGGAAGTTTAGGCACATCCAGCTGAGGGGAGCCATGTTTATGTCATGTTTCAGGCCCCCAAAAGTGACTTCATGAAAGACAGAGACAATATATCAAAGATATTTTCAGAATGATGTGGTGTTGAGGTCTGGGTCATTGGACTGAGGTCCAAAGAATGCTTCCAGGAGAAAGCAGAAGGTCTCTGGCTTCGAGTTCCTGCTCTCTTCACAAGGGTTGCAAATGCAGGGAGGACAGTACATCTCCTTGGGAGAACCAAATTTGGCTAACCAAGTACGTTGATGCCCTGTTAATTTCTGTCCTTTTTTTTTTTTGCCTGTGACCTCTTCAGATAGTTACCACCTGGAACATGTTGTGTTGCCATTTCATTCACTTTCTTTCCATGGAGGTGGAAGATGTACAAAGCCTGTTGAAGAATACATGCGTTCCAGAGGTTTAGGTAACACTTTTGAGTTCTGTGATCATTTTTTAAATTTCTGAACGTAGCTACTTTTACAACCATTCTACAAACTGAGAGAAGTGTCTACAATTCTCAACCAGGGAGGTGGGGTAGCCACAAGATTTTCACAGAGTTCACACCATATTGAAACAGGCCAGTGGCAAGCTATGTTGGGGATGTCTAGTAGTTTCTATTCTAATTTGGAAACAGCCTTTCAGTATATCTGATTGCTCTTGTCCTAAGCTATTACCTTGGACCAGAACCAATGTGGCTGGTGATCCAACATCAGCTGCGTCTATATGAGTGGAAAAAGTAGATGAGGGTGGTTTGGACATAGTGATCCCTGAATGCTAATGAAAAGAGAAACATATTTGGCACCATTACAAGTCAGGCACCCTGAGGATTTCAAAATTGTGTCCTTTTTTATAACAATAATAAATTTGTCAGTTATGTGGGGAAACATTGTGAAAAATGAATGTCTTTTACTGCATTCAGAGCCATTGCTCCAAATCCAGTGAGATAATGGCCAATAAAACTTTGAGCTGGGAGGCTGAGTTCTGCATTGCTAAAGCCTTCATTATGTGTGGTTATAGAAAATGTACACATGTGCCAGAGTGTTTCATTGTTCTTCTGCTGTTTTATTATTTTGTCAGTATGAAGTGGCTCTAATTCCAGGTATGAAATGCAAGCTCATATTGATCCTGCTGTCCATGTAGAGGTCCTTAGCAGCTTTGCAGGATGCTGTTAAGAGCAGTTAGGTTTTATTTGTAGCCGAACCATACTGTACTCTGTTTTCTATAAAAAAAAAAAAAATTGCATCTCAGTCCAAATGTACTTGATTTACTTTTTTTTTCTTTTTTTCTTTTTTTTTGCTTTGTAGGGGGTTGTAATTGGCATCCCCCAATTTTTTTGACTGCTTAGAGGGAGTCAAGAGCCAGCCTACTTGGACATCCCAAGGTGGGGAATGTGACTTTGTGGTTCCCTGAACTGCATTGCTAAATGGCAATCTCTACTGTGGGCACGTAGCATACCATTCACAGTCTAACCAGACTGTTTTTGTCTTTATAGTATAGGCCAGATTCTTCATTAGGTGTTAGGCTGAAACTCACCATTATGTTATCTGTTGCAGTTTCTAGGATAACACAGGTTTCCTTTACATCTTTGACAAATCCAGTAACTCTTTTTTTGACAAAAGTTTATATTTGGTCAGGCTGGGATAAAATTAAGAGCTCTTCTATAACCAGCTTCAATTTTCAGCACTCAGTGAATGTACTCCAACCCATGAGAAGTTAGCATCTGAATCTGTAGGTATGTCACATTACCAGTCCACTTGTTGATTCTTTAAACGTTATAAATCCAGTTCACAACAATGATACCTCCCATGTAGTGTCTTTTTTTTCCTAAGTGGCGTACAGTTTAAAAAATGACATATATGCTAGCACCCTTCATCAGATCCTTGGAGGGATGGCATTAAGACACAATGACTTCAAACAGCATTGAAATACTTCAGCCTTTAGGATGGGATATGTGAGGTCTTTTTGTAGTGTGACCAGTGCTATGCTGGGAAAAACATAATACCTCAGGCTGGAACAAAACCAACAGGCAACGGCGTGTGCTTGCATAAAAACCCTACCCAGACAAATCACAGAATATTTTAAAATAGAAGAATTATGTGGTACCCATCTTCGCAGCCCTCCTCTGGACCCACTCCCACAGGTCCATGTCCTTGTTGTGCTGAGGACTCCAGAGCTTCTGATCTCCAAATGGGGAACAGCATTCCATGAAATATTTGGAGATCAGCTGCAAACTGCAGAAAGAGGTCCAGATGGTTCCCTCATGTCCGCATGCTTTTGATAACCCAGTTCTCTTTCTGCTCTGTCGCTGGGGAACTCCTTCCTTCATCTTCTGCTTCTTCTTGTAGTGCTGGCTGGTAGGCTACAAACCAAGTGTCCCCTTCCAGTTGACTCTTCTGAAATGCTGGTAAGTCCACTCAGGCCAAGTGCTGCCAAAAGTCGTCATCTCTCTCCTCACCCCTGCCACACTCCTTTCTGGGGACAAACACAGGCACTGAAAGGGCTTCAGTTGCCTGCTGCTACTATGGCTTGCCACCTTGTACAGCCCCAGCTCAGGAAACAACGTCTGTACAAGAGTCCTACTGAAGTCCTGTTGGATGTTTTTGGCAAAGAAGCAAAGGGGAAGGCTCAGTTTGAGCACGGGAGATTTAAAGCTTCTGTGCAGGTCTCCAAAGTCTCTCTGGGGCCAGAGCACTGGAACGGGAGTCTTACGTGGGACAGATAGGCTTGAGTCTGCACAAAGTCACAGCAGTGAGTGGTGGGAAGTGGAGAGGACTTCAGCTGGGGGCATGTGGCCTCCGTAGCTCACTGTGGGTTCATTATTTTCTGATGGGAGGTGAAATGTTCAGTCCTTCTCCTTTTCTCTTTTTGCAATTGTTTTGCCCACTGCTAATTTACGTCTTAGGCATAAAAGAAATCTTTGTGTTCAAATGAAAAACATAAAGCTTCACTCTAGAGGCAATTAAAAATGAACAGACAAAAGATTGTAATACGCTGAACAATATTCAAATGTGTTTTAACTTTTCCAGAAAAATATGTCTGTAGATCTGTGTGCCATTGCAGAGATTAGTCTAGAGGGATTTTATCCGTCAAACAGAACAATATAATGACTTTTGATCTTTACTGAAGCGGTGAGAGAATGAAAATAAAATAAAAAGAAGAAAAAAAACAGCACAGAAGGTAGAAATTGTGGAGAATGCACCAGGAATGTTTGGAACATTTTGCACTTCAAAATATGCACATGTGGGTTGTGAACTGCTTCATAATTTTTGTAGGACTTGCCTCAAAAAGTCTGTCAGGAATGCCAGGGGGCCAAGGGACTCATTTCTTTTTAGACCAGACTCTGACAATAGAGCAAACCCAACAGAAGGGTCCCCAGAAATGTTTTATAGACATATCAGCCACACAATGCAGAGCACTGGTGCCATAGGTATCAGGTCTCTCCGGATACGGTTCAAATGTCCAAAGGCTGTCTGAGGTTGGGAATGGCAATTATGAATTTTGTGCTGGAGGGGACATTACCTGTATCTCAGGTGCTATGACTAACTTGATAGAAAGGCAGTCTTCTGCCCAGATCCAATCCAGATCAAACTTGCACTGCTGGGGGCTCTGCTAGTGGAGAGACTCAGAGCCTCTCTCTGTGAAAGCCTGGTGAGAGACTCTGTTTTACCCCTCTCCTCCCAGTATCGAATATCCTGATTTTATGTCACGTACAGCAGACGGTAGAATAGAAAGATAGAGCTGGTGGTTCCCTATCTGTCACCTGAAAGTTGTCTATCTGGCCTAGGGGAAGTTTCTTAAAGATACTCTTCCTGCTTTTCTTATGGCCAAACTACACTACAGAGAACGGATTTATTAAAACGCAAACAGAAAAAAAGCAGGGGTGGGGGGAGCCACTGGGATGGGGTAACTTTCTCTTGAAATACTGCAATTAGGTTGTGTTATGATCAGACTCTGTCATGGAAAATGAGCCCTGAAGAGGACCTTAAGAGATCGTTAAACCGTCTTTCCTTCTGAAGGCAAGTGCAACTATATCAACATCATCCCTGATGGATGTGTGTCTAACTCCTCCTTAAACGTATCCAGCAATGGAGGCTTTAAGTTGGGGCCTCAAAGATTAAATAAGCATTAACAAGCTATAGCAATGAACAGCTGCGATTACTAGAATTAAGCCTGTATTCTCAGGAGCTGGCAAAATTAATCATCATTTAAAAATATCAGTGTGTAGGCTAATTAGCCAAACCACAAATCTAATTCAAAATTAAGCTCTGGAGAAAGGTGAGACAGTAAANCTTTTCTTTTCTCCTTTCAAAATTGAGCTCTCTGATTTGACTAAAGCTGTATAAATATCTTAATACTTTTTGGTGGTGGGGAAGGAGGGAGGAATGCAGTCAGAATCAAAGACATTCAGTGTGGTTTTATCTGTGAATTACCTTCTGCCTTCATTTCACATGGGGTGGAGGTGAGCAGGTGGTGTGTGGTAAGGCAGTAACTCATAAAGACTATCTAATTTCTTACCTGCCTCAACTTAGGAGCCGCTAAGCTCCCCTCTATGGGTTTGCAAAAACTGCTGCTGAAAATCTGTATTTATTACTAATTTGAGTTTATCTAGTTTAAATATTTGGCCAATTTTTTTTGTCTCGTTTGTGCTTACTATGGCCTTCTTTTAGCATCTTTTCTCTCCAAAATTGCTGAGGGAGGTATGGCGAAAATTATTTGTGAACTGTAGTCTTGGCTTCAGAATTGGGTCATGAGTTATTGTCTGAGAATTTGGTCCTTAAAAATAAACTGTCAGCAGGAATTATTGAAATTGCTAGGAAATATGCTGTTAAAAAAATCAGTTTGTTTTTATCTGGACAACTTCTTATCAAGCTCTGCAGGGATTTGATTCCAAGTCCAGTGCAGCCAAAGAAGACCACTGTTTATTCTTCAGCAAGGCTGGGATTTGGGCATAAGTTAGGCTTGCTTTATAGCACAGACTTAATTGTGTCACACACCACCATCTCTCTCTGATAGTTCGCTTCAGAGCCAATGTAGTTAAGGCTACAGGGTTTAGAGCTGAGTGTATCCTTTACAGATATAAATCCCTTTTCTAAAACGGGAAAAAGAGAAGTGTATTGTGACTGACAGCTCAATCTGAGCTTTGCATCTAAGCAAAAGCCCAGTCCGTGTGCAAGGCAGGAAGTGAGTTGCAGAGCTTCAGAAATAGCACAGAAACCTACATTCTGCTTGCAAATGCACCGTTCATAGCTCCCACAAGGGCTGTAGCTCAGCCCCCTACAACAAAGGCAGCAATCTGGGTGTGGAATAACACATAAAAAGCTATGTTATGATATACACTCACAATAAGGCTGCCTTACAGCAGGTAGGAAATCTTCTAATTGCTTGGAGTATGTGTTGGAAGGTTGCCTTAATGCGGAGAGTTTGCATGGAAATGGAGCTGAGTGTGGCAGAGTGGAACTTTGAAGGTTCGATCTGGTCCCATGAAGCTGCAGTTAAATCAGGCTTGGTGCACGCTAAAGGGAGGTGAGCCAAAATCCAGCACCTTCGGCTGAGCATGGGAAGTGAGACCTGGCATTTACGGCTAATGAGAGGTGTCAAAGTAGCTCTAGGCAGCTGGGCTTCATCCAACAGGGTCTGCTTTGCTTTCATTTTGTTTCTTGCATAACAGGACTGAGTTTAAACGACAGTGGGTCTGTGGAGTGAAATCTGACTCTCTTAAAATGACCCTGAAAAGGGGTTCAGCTGACCCCACACGCTTTTTCCCAGTTCCCAGACTTGTCGCTTCCTTTCTTTGCAGAATTCTGTCATTTCTAAGGCATAGTGTGAGCAAGAATACACACGTACACAAGATGCATAAATAAATGCCTGCCTGCAGATTACTCTGGTAGTGGTGGCATCACAGTATGGGACAGGGCATGGAAAGGGTCAAGGTGAAAGCAAACCAGCTGTCAAATCCTGCCCTACCCACGCCAGGCCATGATTAACATCACGGGCTGGATTGTGCCCTGTTTGGCAAGGGAATTAACATGGAGCAGCGGCATGCTGGCTGCGGCTGTGGGAGGACTGCTGGCATCATGCAGATGAGCACAAGAACAGCGTCCCTGTTGAGCCACTGCATAGGATCCAGGGTGTCCCCAAAATATCATGCAGGGTGCAGTCTAGCCACACGTGTGTATCATCCTGGTCCAATGCATTGCCTTTAGGGATCAGTGGGAAGGCAGAGTCCAAGTGCCCTCACCGGGCTGGTGACGGTGGGAAAAGATTGTAGGGAAGGTAGGAAGCCATGTCCTAATTCCATCAGTGCACCTCTGACGTAGTTTGCTGCATCAACAGGCTGCTGAATCTACCAGCATCTATCCAGAGAGTGTTAAGACCACAGAGGATCGAGTTGCTTTTTTGGAAGGCATGAGTTTCTGGCACATACTGAAAACTTGCAGATGAAATCTTAAAAATCCTGAAATCTCTAGAGAAGCAGAAAAGATGCAGGCACATTTGTGCTGTGGTATTCTGTCACCGTGTTTAATGAAGTTCAAAGTAAATGTGTGTGTGTCTGTGTGTAAATAAATATATATGTGTGTGTTTGTTGAGCAGTTTCTCTCTCTTCTAGGAGCTTTCCTTATTAAAATGCAGAAAATATGTAGTTTCATATCACCTATATTTGCAATCCCATTGCAAAAGAAAAGTTTTGTGGTAGCTTCTGCTAGTGCATCTCAAGAACAAATATCTGAATCAGATTTATTCAGAAACTCCAAACACATTTGGTTGCAATGATGGAAATCATAAAACCTTTTGAAATATCACTTTTTATTTGCCTGAATGGAAAATAAACAAGCCCCTTGTTCATTCCCACCTCAAACAATAATAATCTGGAGATTGTTTTAAATCCTGGAAAACACACATAGGAGATACAAAATGGAGAAATAGAATTGTCAACTTTCCCGAATGATTAATCCTGAATTTTAGACTAGACAAACAAAATTTCATCTCAAACCATAATTTTCAGAAAATCATGACTAAATGAGAGGATGGTTTTCCATTGGCCCAATTGAGTTTATTTTCATCGCTACTGCATGGAGTCCTTTTCCATGATTAATCCCATAGGAGAACTCGATGAGAAGCAGGTTATGGGAAAGCACTCTAATGAAAGTAGTTTTGTGACTTTAAAAACACAGCCATTCCCAGGATGCTCGGGTTTGCTATTCAGAGTGAAGGGAAGGGGACAACAAGAAGATGCTTGAGGGCCGGACCTCCACCCCCCATCAGCACCTCCTTGTGTGCTGTGCACTACTGGCATGCAATGGCAGAGCTATAGGTTTGGGGGGTAGTGGTGGTGCTATCACCCTTGCTTCAGTAAAGCCATGCAAGGGTATGTCTACAGCTCAGGCTACAAATGGGAATAACTTGCCGTCGGCCATTTCCATCAGTCGGAGAAGTTTTGTACTTCTTTTCTTACTGTGCATAACAGTTTTCTCTGCCAACAGCTTCATTGATCAAAGTATAAAAGAAGGTAGGGAGCTGACATTTGCTGTCCTCTCTGCAGAGAGAGGAATGCTGGCTCTGCAACCTCACGAATGAAGGAAAAAAATGAAATCGTCTTGTTCTCCTTTTGCACAGCAGTCATTAACCTCGCTAATGGGGAAGGAGGTAACTTTTTTAAACCCCACGCCTGGGTGGTTACACATGCAACTACTCTTAATGTCATCATTGATGTTTCTGAGTAAGTATGTACCCTCCTGAAAACATAACCTGGGCAAACAGAGGTTCCGGCTGTGCGGATTTATCCTAAGGGGATGGAGGAGAAGAGGGGTTACAAAATAAAGGCCAAAATCAGCCCTGTTTATGAGAAAGAAATATTTACATGTTTTCATTTGTAAATGTGAATTTCAAGGAGTAGGTACATATATTATTCAGTGTGAAAAATAAAAGGCTATTCACCAATGTTTTAATATTATGCCTTAATAAAATGACACTTTCCAGAGCTAGTCGTGACTTTGAGCCAGATCATGGCTAAAAATATTAAGGGAAGGATCACCACAGCAACAATCACGTTGCTTCCCCTCTGCAGAGGAAATGGAAAAACACTCAAACTTTGCCAACCTGAATAAATTATCCGGATTATAAGAACGGTAAGGAAATCTGTATGTAATACCTCTGTGTGTGTGTGCCCGTGAGCGTGCACGCATGTGTTAACTGGATTGCAGCCTGTTAAATACATATGTCAAAGGGGACAGGTCTAAAAATATGCTCAAAAGAACAAAATTACCATGGTTGTACCTTAATTGGCCAGCAGATCCCATGTGCAGTGTGGTGCTCACTGCAGTGCTGGGGGACTCCAGTCTAGCTGCTGGGCTGGGCTGTCCTGCTTGTGGTGATGAGAGATGGGATGAGGGACACCGGTGATCTCTTGGTCTTGTTCCAGTGTGAAACTGGGAAATGGCTAGTTTGTTCACCTGGATTTGGGAGCACAGACACTCTCTTACTCTGGTCTGGCAGTTGTTTTTATGTGTTGGGTGTGGTTTGCTTTGCCAAAGAAAACCTTGTTATCTGGAGAGAGGAGGACATGGATGGAAGAGTTGGGGGCAGAAGCAATATTGTCACTGCTTGATTTTAAGCACCTTGTGCAGGAGTCTGCACTGGAAGCCTCCTCTTACGAGACTGCCCATATGGTCAGCAGAGAGAGGCTGGCAGCCCAAGGGAAGGATGTAACTTAGAATAGCGGGAATGATGTCAAGATCTTTAGCAAATTCAGGATCCATCAAAGACTCCCAAATAGTGTTAGGGAAGTCCAAAAGCACGTGGCATTTTAGCACAGGAAGACAAGGTTAGGCTTGGAGTGCAAAAGGTGTGTATTTCCGTTCCTGCTTCTCCTGCCATTAAGAAAAACACTTGTTTAGCTGCTTGTTGGTCCCATACTAAACCCTGGATTGTCAGCCAGCCAGTGGGCTGCTGTTGTTTCCTGGCTTGGGTTTCTAGCTAGAAACATCCCTCGGTTTTTCTGGGATCACGCATTTTAAATAAGCAGTGTGTGATTGGTCTGTGTCTTTAGCATTTTATACCTTTCAGGGTCATAGACGGTTTACAAAGGAGGTGCATGCTCCTGCTGAACAAATTCAAGCTTACTGAAAACAGAGAAAAGCAATTTTCTTTATTTTCTTTCATGCAGGCCAGTGCAGACTTGAGGTCAGTTAGATGACCCAAGTAATGCTAGCTGTATCCTGGCCCCATTTGCAGTATCTACTGAGTGATGGATCCTGTGTGTACTGTAATGTTGATGCAGACTGAATTGCAATAATCACCCATACCTGATGGTAACACGGCGGGAAAAGGGTTAAGATGGCAGCTGCCAGAAGCCAGGGCTTTCTCCTGACTTGCAGCACATGCTCTTCAGGGCCCTCGGGTGCCGGTGGCGGGGAGGGTACCTGAGCAAGCAGGAGGTTTAAGTTTGATCACAGCTGAAGAGCCTCTATGGCTTTCACTGCCGTTACCTCCAGCTTGCTCTAAAGAGCAGTTTATGGCAAAACTGGCGACTCTGCAATATTCTGCTTTTCATTTTTTAAAATTTGCTTGCCAATTCATTTCAATAACCCTATGGGCCCATCCACTCCTTGCTCTCTTTTCTGTCCTTTGCTATCTGCCACCTTGCTGTGCCCACTCTGGCTCCAAGGCTGGCAGCCTGCTGAACTGCAGAGCCTTGCCACATAGCATGTGCTTTTGGGCAGGATTTTGTGCTGGCTGAACCATTGCAGTGGGGAAAAGCTAACAGCGGCAGCTGGAGTTAATGAATCCTACATCACCCTGGAACAGGGACGGGAATCCCAGACCTCAGGGGGTTTTCATGGAGGTCTGCTGCAATCTTGACACGTGAGCGACTGGGCGAGATGAAAGCACATCTGGATGGGCTAAGGAAGACATAGGCACTAGAATGTTTTTGCATTATATTTAATTCAGTGCTTATGCATTAGGTTTGTTTTCCCCATCTCTTTTTAAGGTTCACTTGTTTTTCTGGGTAAGGAAAGATATGAGTGGTATATACGGTTAGATGAATGTCTACTATGATTCTGTTATTCTGTGCTGGCCTTTAAAAATAAAGTGTTCCCCAGGCTGTAGTCTAGGAGGGATTGCTATGCATCAATGCAAGATGGTCCTTACAGTGAATTACATGCTTGTTTTTCTCTTATGTAGTTGTTATTTCTCTCCTTGCTTGTTTGATTTAATTTGAAACAAAAGCCATTCTGGTTGTGGAAATTTTGATTTAGGTTTTCAGGAAATGGAACAGGATTAGGTCTGTGGAAAAGATCACTGAGGAAATCCTACAAGAACAGCACGTTGCTTCACCCACCATCCCGTCAAAGCCAGGTCTGGTCAGGACATCTCCTCTGTACAGCCCTGACCTCACAGATTCTGAACTAGATGATAATCCAGGTTGATTTTCTTTCCTCTTCGAACTCCCTCCCTCCAAACTAAGATTCATATATTATAACCAACACCTTGGTCTAGAAACCTGAACGGATTCCTAGCTGCAAAACTCATATCTGGGTTCCTGATAATGAGATAATATCTAAGAAGCCACCAATTTCTTTCATCCAGATCTACTGGGTGAAGGTCTCAAATATCAAGGATATATCTAGACCAGCTGTGGGTCAGATGCTTCTATGCATATGTATTTTTTGTCACAGAATCAGCTCGCTTGCCTTATAGTTTGGGAATAAGAGACTCAGCAACTTCTAAGCCTCACAGAGTGCCTTCCTGGGGGGGCTATTTTATTCTCTCTGTTGTACCTTCCTGTCAAATGTGATGGGAAATCAATGATGAATAAGAGATCCCTAATCGCTATGGATACTTGTCCCTGCATGGTGTCAAAATCTGAGTTGGCTGTTTATTTTCTCATATTTTACATATGACTAATTTACTTAGGAAGGGGAGGGGGAAGGAGGAGGCTATTTGGGGTTGAAGTAAAAAATGAGAGAAAGGAAATTTGGCAGTGATTCTCAGCTGGAGCTTCTAGGAGGCCTCCAGAAACCTGTCCTATATCTGCATCCCCTGAGCTTGTTGTCGGCTCTCATGCTTTGTTCTGTGCTCGCAGCAGGGTCTCGAGGGAACACAGCTGCTGCAGCTGCTTGTAGACCAAAAGGTGACCTTTTGAGTAGCCGAAGAACAATGCATTATTTAGTACACTCCTGGGTAAAATGGAAATGAAATGATTTTGTGAGCAGAATGATTTGTTTGTCCTTCCACTTGGACGCATCCTCTTTGCACCACAGAATAGTGTGGCGTACACACCACTCCTCGTGGTTTCTTCTGGATAAAGCTTTTGATAAGACAGGTATTGCACTTTGAAAAACACTGACTATTAACTAGAAAGACCCTACTAGCCAAATGTAATAAACCTCAGTTTAGAGGTACTAAGTTTGCAAAAACCAACTTCTATCTAAATAACGTGTAAGAGTGAAAGCTTCCTGGTGAAGTGTGTGTCTCTAGACTATCAGCTGATTCTGCTAAGTATCATAACCAGCTGTTATTTCAACATGAAGTATTTTACTTCTTTCAATTAATCAAGAGTCTCTTGGAAGGAGCAGTAGCAGGACATTCATTACGGGGATGTTTAATGAACAGAGTATTTATCATTTGCATAGACAGAGGCTTCAGCAACTGCCTCCCAGTGATCTCTGATAGCCAGGTACTTAGGCACTCTGCTTATCCGTTGGGCAAAGGAGGGGAGGCAGATGGGAACAATTTTTCACAATGTCTAACTTTAACTTTCCTATGTGGGCTTCTAGACAGAGATTCAAAGAACCTGAGGCTGGAGCCTACCTCTCCTGCTGACTGTGAATGAAGACTGCAGTATACTCTGCTGCAAGTCCATCTACTTTTGAACTTTATAAATACCTTTAAAAAGATCTATCTAATAGTGTTTTTCCTTTGAAGCTTCCAACACCATTTATGAAGGCTTGAAAGCGGTATTATTCATGTGTTTCAGATAAAGAGAGCTGAATTGTCAAGGTAACAACTGATTTGAGAATGACCAGTTTTCTCCGAGAAATGAGCACGTGGAGGGACCTGAGGGAAGATCGAGTGCTTACCAGGGATTTCACTGAGCTCAACAAGCCCTGAAATGTAGGAAGGAGAAGAAATCTGCACAAATGAAAAGGTGCCCAGCAGACCATGCTATCTCATTGGGGAACCCAGTGGCAAAAAATCTCCATAAAATGATAGGTATCTGCTTCTATGGGATTATTTTTATCAGCAAAAGATTAGATGGGGTAAGGCCAGTACATAGGGATTCCGTAAATGACCGCAAGTGTTTCAGTTGCCTGTTTGGCACTGTCTGAATTGTTACAACAAACAGCACAAGGTCATGAAAAATGACCACCTTTCTACTCAGAAGATAAACTGCCTTTAAAAAGAAATGAATGAAACCCAGGTCTATGATTTCTAGGATCCCAATTAATTAAAATGGACACGACTGGAGAAGCATAAACACCTGAGCAGCTTTCAGCCATTTCTCTGGCATATTCTTACTGACTCTGAGTCCCTATTTCCAACCACAGTGTCTGCTCATCCTATTGCAGCACCCTTCAAACCAGCCTCCCCCAAAGGATCCAGCAGATGTGGTCTAAGAGAAGAGCTGAGCACAAGCTGGTAAGCATTCACTGCAGGGAGTTCTAAGTGCTGTGGGATTTAGTCAAACAGCAAAGTACAAGCTTCTACTATGACTCATTGGGTGTAAAACTAGTGCTAAGTATTGTACATAATTAAGACAACATTATTACAGTGAGATAGCACTTCTTTTTTTGGCATGGTTAAAGTCTCGAAAAGGTGTAATGTTTTCAGCCTTCAGAGCTGTGAAGATGAAGAGTTCTGATGGGAGTTCTTTCTAAAAGATATCATGGCTACAGTGAATTTAGATCATAATTTGCGTTATTCCTGAAGCTCTGCGTGTATATTTCAGTAGCCTTCATGAAAGGCTGTGGTTTTTATGAGAATAAACACAACCTTAAAGTAGTATTCATTAGATAAGACTTGCAACAATGGCCTCTCTAGACATTCTAAGGATTTGCTGATTTTTATGCCACAAATCATGTATTTTCTTTTGAGCCACATTTCTTAAAGAAGTGTTATTGGCATTTCAAGTAACAGACACAAAAAATTATATTTAATGTTGAATGCAATAGGAAATGTTGGCAACGGTGGTGTCGGAGAGATACAGTTTCAACATTTGAAAATCTACTGAGCAGGTATAGAACAGAAGTGTTAGTCAGCCAATGGCCCTAACAATGGGAAAAGTTAAACAAGTAGGTCATTACAATTTACCTACTTGCCATAACTTTTTTCTTCAGAGATCCACAAATCAGCTTTGCTTTTTATGAATGCATGTTCTTGATTAAAAATTATTGTGGTATAATGTAAACAAATTCAGCTTATTGGTTGCTCAAAAGCCATTTATTCAGGTTACTTGCTTCTAATTATCCTTAACTAGTAAATGGTCTTTATGGTGTTATGATATTGTTTCTGTTCATTGATTAGCTGTCTGACCTGCGAGCAAGAGGTGGGAAAGCAGACTGAAAGAGGGTAACATGGACCATTTTAAGGGACAGGACTTTGAATGAATCCGTTTCCACCTGTGTATTCCAGTGGATGCCTTTGAAGCATGTTTGTGCTCTTGTTTGAAAATACATTGGCTACTTCTTCAACCTAGTGTTACCACCACTTTTCTTATCATTTCCTAACATACTGCTTGTACCTCCTTTTTGTGCACACCTCCAAGGAATTATCCAAGTAAGTTACAGGAACTACAGAGTTTCAGGAGGAATCCCAGGCAGAGAAGGCAAGACATCTGAGCCACAGCCAGTGAACCCCCTTTTTTTGTATCAGTTGAATAAACTGTAATTTTTTACAAGTCTGAAGATCGAGAATTCTAAGGACCTTTCTGAGAAAATGATCATTTAGTATAAAACATAGATCAGTTCCTGTTTTGTTTGCACTGCTGTTTTCCAGATGACTTTCCAATCTATTAGTGAAGTAGTAAATGCTCCCCCAGCAACCAGTCATTGAGGTTTCGAAAGGAAATCAAAAGCAGTGTAAAGTTGTGGAAGAAAATGGCTTGAAAGAAAAAGAGTGAAACATCACACCATTCCTATGATAGTTGCAAAAGTTTGTGAAGATTACAGCTCAGAGACAGGTGGGCCAGAGAGAGATGAAGGAGTCAAGAAGAAGATGTTTACCTGCAGAGCTTTGTCCTAGCATGCGTTCTTGCAGGCTCACAGCCTAAAACTTTGTAGAGGTTGATCTGTTAGGGGCACACAACCAGAGGTGGAATTGTGGGAGAGGATGGGTAAGCCTAGAATGGAGAGGACACCTGTTGACCCTGGTTATTACCTTGGACTTTGTATGGCTTTGACAGGATTTGCACAGCCTCTGGATATGTGTGAGAAATACTGCACACACCTGTTCTTCCTAACTTGGGGTTTTAACATTAGCTGAGCAGTGAGGGACCTTCCTATGGGTGCATGCTGGAGATGCCCTTCTGATGCAGTGTCTCTCTGCTGATCTGACTTTTATCTTTACTCCAACGACGAGCTTACTACGAGCACAAAGGGAGAAGTATTTGTATTCCACTGTGCACAATGACGGTAATGTTGTGCATGCAGCACAGCACTATAGAAAGAGATAGGTATGTGGAGCGTTTAGAAGGCATTAATTTCTTCTTACATTCTCCTTTTTTCAAACCACACTGTAAAAGGTTATATTGGGAATAGCAAAGGAATGAACTTGCAGACTTCACAAAAATCAAAGCCTACAGCTTGTGCCGGACGGGTATATTTGGCACATGCCTGTGATTATGAAATTACTTTTAAATTGCTTTTGAACTTCATCTGGATAATGATTCATCCTTTCAATTTCCTCTCTCCCTCCAGAACATCCACCATTAACAAACCAACCAGTTGTGATGTTTTACAATCCACATTTGAACCTACTTCTCGAAAACATTGCACACTTCCTTAAATAAACACTTACTCAGCTCTTTTGCACAATGATAAGGTCAGTCTTGGGAGTGAAAGATGGACCAACAACGCACTTTGGCAACCATCTTTGAAAGGAGTCAAGATGCAGTTGCACTAGAGACTTGTTAAACTGCAACATCATGTTACAGAAATGCAACATCAAGAGGCAGCTTAAGTGTTTCTGTACAAACAGATATTGTACAGCCTTGATATGGTTGAGCTGAGCCCATTACAGGATTTAGGCATATGTCTAAAGAAGGAATTACTTACACAACTGAAGTTAAGATGTTCTTAAGTGTTTTGTTGTGTATGGGCCTACACACTACATCTGTGTTTGTATTAAGAGGAAAAGCTGTTCTACAAGACATTTGGGCATTTTAAAATGTATTTTTGTTCTGAACTGGAACAGGAAGTTTTACCCTGAAATGAAATTTAGGAAATCTTTAATTCCAAAAATCTCATAATTCAGTGTACTTGAAACGTTGTGTGTCAGTAATGTTGAAACGCTTTGTGACATGAACATCGAAACATTACATGTCCACATATGTTACTAAGTTAATTAGAACCAACTGTCAACCAAGCATGCCGGGACCGCCTGGGCTGTGTAGTACCCACCCCCTGGATGCAGGAAGAGCTCTGATCTGATCTAGCTTCTTGGCTAGAGGTGCAATGCTCCATGAACACTGTTGTTCAGCCTAGCACCAAAACAAGAATATTCATCTGTGCATGATGTAAAACTGGACCGACTATACCCTGCTCAGCCGAAATGGCTTTATGTAGGGACATCTCAAATATCTTGTACCAGGTCTTTGACAAAGACCCTGTGCTTGTGTTTGTAGGTCGTTTTGGTCTTCCTTGGTTTATTGGTTCTGGCCTGGATGTATCCAAGGTGACTCCACACTGTCCAGGAGCCATGGTAGTTTAGGCACAGCACAAATGGATGACCCTCATTTGCATCTGGTGCTGTATGTGACAAATGGGCCCCTCTGGAGCTGAGGGCTGCGGCTCTGCCGCAGCCACTCTGGGTGCAGGACTGAGCTGCAGCTACTTAAACTCAAGCTGGATCTTTGCAGAAACTTTAAGTTTCCTTTCCCTAAGCTCCCCAAGCCTGTCCTGCCATAGACATCTCAGTACCTGGGGACTGCAGCCTGGCTGCAAACTTAAAAGCTAAAATGACCAAATCAAAGCTAAGCATGTTTTGGTAACTTCTTACTAACTGTTTTACCATAATCAATTGTCATTTTCTTGCAAAATGTTTCAGTGTTGTGGAATCAGCATTCACTATAAGGAGACAGATGCATTGGAAAAAATTCAAGCCGCTCTGTGAGTATACAGCAAGAATGATAGACAAAGTCTTACCAGACTGAATATATTGTTTGCTCTGCCTGCCTCTAGACACAATGGCTGTTCAAAAGGGAGTAGGTATCTGTCAGTAGTCTCTGAAAGGGGATCATACAAATTATCTGTTTCCTCTGTCCCTTTTCTCAGTCTCCTTGCCTGATGGACCAAGTAGCATTGATCCCTGGGCCAAGAGCTTCTCTTTGGGTATGTGGAGTCAAGAAGACAAAGTGGTACTAAAGCGGTTGCGTTAGAAAAGTCTTTCTTTAGCCCAAACATACAGCACGTGTGGTGAAATTTATTCAGACAAATATTGTATCTAAAATGGCTTTTCCTGCTTAAGTCTCTGGGTAGTTATGGCTTTGCTTTGATGTCCTGTCCTTTTGTTTTGGGGTTGAAATAAAAATCTAAGGTCCACAGCCTTTGTGTCTCTATCAGCTTCTGGGTCAGCTGGCCCCAGCAGAGTTGTCCAATCCCATTTTTGAGAGACATTCTTTCATCCTTTAAGGCCTCAATTCCAGCAAAACATAAGCTGGTAAACTTAGCTAAAGCCTGTGAGTATCATCTCTTACGAAAGACCCCGTTGCCCTTGCTTGGCTTCTCTCTTAGTCTTTCTGTAAGAAACTGGGGCAGCCCCTAGTACCCAACCAACTGAATGCTTTGGATTCAGATATCAGTAAGAATAGGAGCAGGAACCTGAATTGTGTGTTCATAACAGAGAATACAATTGTTTCCTTATTTTGCTGCAGTTACTGCATGTTATATTTCTGTCTGAGGAAGCAAACCACCTTCACAGATGAGTACAAAAAGATGCCTGTGTTTTCCGAAGCCTGAACTCATGAGCTTGTACGTACTTTACTGTAATCTGCCACTTGTTGTAAGAAGCGTATTTTATGCAACTGGCAGTGGTAGCCACATATTCTGAAAAAAAAAAAGTGTATTGAACTGTATACTGTGTATCATTGATAATGATTTGCAGCAGTATCTTCCATAAAAGTAAAGGATAACTTAGCACTCAAAAGCCAGGCCTCAAACCAAAATAAAATCCTTTTCTTTTTCTGTGCTGAGGCTAGGATTCATCTCACCTCACTGTAGACATTGGCACTGTAGACACATATGGTAGGACCCATGGTGAGAGAATGACTTTGCAGTCAATACAGGGAACAGGCACTTTTAGGCCATGATTCATCTGACCTATTTACATGTCTGCTGTAGGAGGCGATGAATCACTGCCGAGACTAGATCTGTGCGGAGGATAAAGGGAGCCGAAGATGGCCAGCTCAGATGTAAGATGCTTATACAAATCTACAGTTTGAATTTAAACTTGCAGTTTGGAACAACAATTTTTCAGAGAAGAGTTAAATTTTCTAAGCCACGTTTTCCTAGCAGAATGTGTGTACGAATATATATATATGTTTTTTTTCTTCCTGCAACAGAAACATTTGCAACAATATATTTTGAAAACTGGCCCTATATCCCCTTCTCCAAATGTTCTACCATCTGAAGAGCTGCCATTTTATCTCTCTCTGCCTCTGCCCCTCTTTCACACATACAGACATGTGCACACATGCCATGTTTTAGAGCTGGGCCTTCTGAATTTTCAGCATTAACTCAAAATATACTCCTCTGTGTGTGGTAGCCAGAGCTGTTACACACAGACAGATATATTAGCTGGTTTTGTGTTTTTAAAAAAACACCAAAGCAAAATATGCAAACAAAACCACCAAATGAACATTTCTGAAATTTTCTTCTGTTTAAAAATACAAATTTTTTATTCATTTTTTCTGCTAGAATCTGCTCTACTCTGCCTGCAGCCTTAGTGAGGCAGGGCATCGTAGGAAGAGGAATATTAGTTTCTGGGCAAGTAATGATGCGGAGGGAGGGGGAAGACAGACTTGATCACCTAAGAAAGGGTGCAAGTTCCCAAGTGAAGCTCTGAGAAGACAAGAGAGAGGCAATGTTGTTTTATTATGTACAGAAGATCAAAGTTGAAAGAGCCTGGTTTATGGGGAGGTACACTTGTGCACATGCTGTAGTATAATGTCCCAGTGCATCTGAACACCCATCTAGACTGCAAATGGCATGAGGGTAATATATTAAAAAAGGAAGAAAAGAAGTCACCCTGTTGCAGAGCTTTACAATGCTCAGCTGCTGCCGAGGAGTGCTCGGTGTAGCTACGGTAGTGGTAGGCAAAATATCCCTCCCATCCAGTCGTTGGCAGGCAGCACAGCAACCCACTTATGTGAGCACCTGGTTGATCAGTTTGCTTGTGACAGATCTTGGCACGCCCTCTCCTCTGGCTGTAAAGCTTTACTGACTCCTGTGTTTTGCAGAATTTTTTTCCCCACAAACTCTTGTCTGGCATGGGAGGACTTGGAACAAAGCGATACTGGCTCTGGCGACAACAGGAAACTGCATTTTGGATAACTCTTTACGGTGCAAGCTTTCCAGCCATTTAAGGGCTTTTCTGTGTGGATCGGAAGGAACGGCTGTCCATCATCCAAAGTCCATTGCAGTGCCCATGACTGCAAAGGTCTTTGGCAAAGGCCACGAGCATCTGAAGGCTGCCTCTGAGAAATGGGTATGGGCTCGCAGCTCCCCACGGGGTGCAGTGCAGAAGTGGTTTCAGGAAGAGAGAGTGCTCTTTTACTGGTTATCCCAGTGCATCATCCATTAAATATAAGGCCCTACAGGAAAACCAGGGCTTTGTGTTTTCCGTGCCCCTCCTGCATCAGCCCTGACGTCAGTAGTTTCAAACCATGGAAGTTAAATTAGGGCCAGCGTAGTCTAATAGGCAAGGGAGAGCAAATGCTAAGTCAAGGTAATGAGAAAATACCTGCCATCTGGATCTGTCATAAGCACGAATTTACATTGCTCCCCACAAAATAAATAAACTACAGCCTGCGGAGCACTACTCTCCCTGGATGCAAAACCCCACTCCTGCCACTACCGCCAAAAATTTTGGCCTCCCCGCTTTCTGCGTGTTGATCGGCTTCTGCTGAAAGCCCCCAAGAGATGTGCATGGGCGCGGGGAGACATCTGCAACCCCTGGCTGTTTGAGCGCAACGGCTGGAGTGGGATCTGTTCGGCTGCATCCGCTTGCTCCCTTCCTCGCTCTGACGGAAAGTTTTCCTCCCGGCTCTGACAGCACCGCAGCCACTTGGGGAAGCACATGACTTCCTCGGGAGACGGCGTTTCTTATTTGTGTTGCAGGCCTCCAGCAGGCATGGCACTGAGGCAATATTTATATCAGTTTTTGTAACATCGTCGCAGCAGCTGTAATTTTGGGAACTGGAGTGCTGGCTGGAAGTGGAGAGAGAGGCACAAAGCGTGCCACGCCACATAGAAACCAGGGTGGAAGGGAAAGAAAAAAAAAAAAAAAAGAAAGAAAATCAGCAACCAGCCTCCTCCCCCAGAAAGCTCATTGTGTTCCCGGGTGCCAGGGGTGCCGCTTGCCCTCCAGATGGTTACCGCAGGGCCCATCTGCCTAAAAGTGAGTCAATGGAAATCACAGCCAAGCATGCCAGCAACGGGACCGGATCTGTCCATGCAGGGTGCCTGCCTCCTGGAGGAGCAGGGCAGGGGAAGGGGAGTCCCCTGGCTAGGTGGCTTTCCATGCTACATGCCTAACAGCCTGCTGGGGAGGCGGGAGAGAGCTCGAGCCCTTTGGCTGTGAGACAGTGTAGTGCAGATAGCAAGGCTGCCTCCAAAACCACTGCAGCCTTGTGCCATGCCTCAGCAATCAGCCCAAGCAGCCTCGTTAGCCCAGCTACAATGCTGTGCTGGTGCAGCCATTCTGCTTCCAGGTCCCTGCTGCGCAGGTGTCCTGGCTTGTGTGGAGCTACCTCACTGTGAAATCCCTAGGCAACCGGCATAGGGGTCCTGTCTTCCTGACGATTTACCTGCTGCTTCCCGTTCCAGGAATATGACCCGATTCTCTCCTCTTCTGCCTCCTGTCTTGATTTCAATGGTGTTAAGCCAGAAGAGGTCTGAGGTTTCACTGATGCTATGGGTCTGAAAAGAGAGTGGAGTCCTCTTCACTGTGTCTCCTCGCTCCTTTGTCTATCCTGCAACTGAGGCATGTAAGTGCCCGTGGCTGGTAGCATGTGTGTAAGAGGGGCTCTCCACTGCCCAGGCATGCTCTTAGTAGGTGACTTGTACCTCTGCTGCCAAACAGCAGTGGCTGGCAGGACAGTGGGCCCAAATTCTTCCCTGTACACTACTTTTTCTCCATGGAACTCCACTGGTCTGTAGAGTTATGTCTGATAGAGGAGGTGTCATGCCATCCCCGGTTATCTTCGAACTTGGTGGAACTGAACAAAGTTGGTATGGGGCTAAAATGCTTCCACCAGGTACTGCCCCAGACCCTGACTGTTAGGTGATGCACGCTTTATCATGTGCAGGATCTGAAGGTAATTTGCCCCAAACATAGCTGTTTGTTGCAAAACACCTTCACTCTCCTGAACTGCACAGAGTGTCAAGGAAAAGGTCCTCCCCGCTGGGTCACTAACAAGCTCTACGTGTTCATGTATCCCACAGTCCTCTGAAAGGACTGCTGGGAGTCACCAGGCAGGGAAACCATTGCTGTGTCTCCCTGGGAGTACTCTGAAAACCAGCACCTGAAGTTGCATTGCAGGCACCCTGAGTTAGAGACACCATTAAAGACTGGCAACATGGTGAGCACGGCTTCTTGGGCTGTCCCCCTCAGAAATCCCCTCTAGTCTCCCACTTCATATGCCCTTGTGCCATGAGCAGCTCTAATCTGCCTCACTAAGAACTGAAACTTCGGTGTCCAAGACATTTCCTTAGCCCAAGCACCCTGAAATTCTCCTGGTGAGCAGGACTGGGGTCAGGAAGGGAGACGGAGGGAGTAAACAAAGACGTGCCAGCAGTGGTGGCAGATCCTCTGAGGTGGTGTGGGGAGGGCTTGGCAACCCTTTCAGCACTGTCCTATTGCAACAGGAAGGAGGAGGATATACAGAGGTTACTTAAAAGCCCCCAACTTTTTCCAGGCTTCTATTGCACTTCAGAAATTCTGCAAGAAAAGAAAAAAATAAGAGACTATCCGAAAAGAAGGTACCCTTGCTAACTAAAAAATTTCCTTTAAGGGCTTATTGCTATTAAGTAATTGCTACATTTTGAATTGCTGTTTTCAGGAGCTTTGGGAAGAAGTTGTGTTTTCAGCCATGAATATTTTCTTAGAAGGATGCCATGGCTCTTTCATTGCTACATGCTTATGCTGAAATAGATGTGAAAGCAGTTTTGACCAGCTCAAAGTCTCTGATCAACCTACATCTGAGATTTCCCTTAAGGTCGTTAGTGGGAGAGAAATAAGTGAATAAATGCTTTTTTCTTTCTTTTTTTTTTTTCTTTTCCCCCCCTTCACCCCCCACCTTCTTGCTTTCTCTCTCTCTCTCTTTCTCAAAAGTGGATTTTCTGGGTGCAGGCATTAGCCCTTTAGATACTGGGTGTTTGTGTGCATAGGGACAAAAATACAATTCTCCAGTAATCACCCACAGACTGTTGTAGGCTGTAGTATTTGGGATGATTGCAGTATAACTTAGAATGTCATTTTATTAGGAGAGGGTATGTGTGTGATGCACTTTCTTGAAATATAATTTGCTATTTTGGATTCAATAACGCTGTTTTGGAGAGTGGGAGAGTGAATGATTTCCAGTTCTTTTACCTGAAACTCCCTAATGTTTTTAATGCCCTGCTTCTCCTAGGCAAATACCTCTGTGTTAGGCTTCCCTCTCCTTTTCCCGCCCCCTTCTTCTCTTATTCATGTGTTTTGACAAACAGAAAATGCCTTCCAATCCTTAGAGAGCTGTACTCCATCATTAGACTGATGTTTTCTGCCTCTCAGTTTTTATTTATGTGAGTCTAAAAATGTGTAGCTCACTGGCACCCCACACTGTTTTTGGTTTCTCCCATCTTACATGCACCACGCTGGCTCATGTTTGCTTTTTCCTTGCACTCTTTCTTTCTCTCATGGTATTACAGCATTTTTAATATAGGATGTCTGAAACAACAAACACCAACAAGGAGAAGAAACCTCCTCTGAATGGGAGAAGAGCCCTCCCATCAAACAACTCCAATGACGAAGAAAATGAGGTCCCTGAGATGGAGGCTTTTGGGGTGATACCTAGAGGATTTAATCCAAAAGGTACGGTGTACAATTAAGACAAGAGTCTATTTTTACATCTTCCATACTCATATCTGCCCAGGTCTGTGAATTAAAACCAAACCACTTTTTGCTTAGTATTGTAATTTGTGTCTTACATACTTCTAGACCTCCTGACATATTTTGATCTCAGATAGCTTTTATTGCTGCTCATGGACAAAACTTATTAAAAACACCCATGTGCATGGAAGTGTTACCCCAGGTTATGGGTAGGGAAAGCATGGAGCTGAGAAGCTGAGTGACCAGTTTCCAGCTTGAACTGTGGGAGTGGTTAAAAAAAAGGCAAGAATCGGTTTTCCCAGTTTGATCACAATCACAGAGTCACTTTAGAAACTTCTGGCTTCAGGCATGGCTGTGACAGCACTGGGGTGAAGGGGGCAGGAGGGTCCTCCCCTCTTAATGGCCCTTCTGGTTTGTACGGCCTTAAACTGACTGTGAAATTACTGCAAAATGCTGGCTGGCAGGGAAAACTTTTTCTAGATGTTAACTCTCTCATAAAAATGACCACAAAGCTAAAAGGAATCCCCATAATTTTAATTCTTCTCCTGTGAAAAGTATTTCAATCTTTTGGTTGGGGAGTCAAAACAGTACCATGTAGGGGATGGGCAATCAAACGACGTTCTCAGTGCCAACTTTTTTGGAGTGAACCTGAAAAAAAAATAGATAAGTTTGGTTTAAAAGAAATCAGGATTGGCTCCTGAATGAGTCATCGACCAAAAGAAGTTGATTTTTTGGCCTGTTTGAAATGAACAGCAGAACTTGTTGAACATGGCAGCTCAGGGTAGCCAGATGTAATAATACCTAATGCTCATATGGGACTTTTCATCCAAGGTTGAAAGAGTGCTTAATAAATGTGGACAAGCGTTAACCACTGCATTTTACACATTGGGAAACGGGCAAAGAGATTTTAAGTGACAAGTTCAAATTTTTATTGCAAAGCATTATTTCTGTAATCCTAATCATTGCCTTAACCACACACCCCCCATTTTAATACACACACATTTCTTTAAAAAACATTTATTTTAAAAAATACCTGAACAAACCAACTCCTATGTTAAGACTGTAGAAACTTTGCTTGAACCTTTTCAAACAACCCTGTAGCTCTGGGGCAAGTATGTGTGTTTAGATTGTCAAATGTAATGCAATACAGGTCCTGACTAGATATAATTTCAAAACCAGTATACTTACAGAAGCTGGAGATGTGTTAAGGGTGTGGGATACCTTAGAAGGAATGCAGCCTGTAGCTAAAGCCCACCAGTACCAGGAGAAAGATTCCTATTGCTTTTTGATATGCTTCACATCAGGCTGTGAATGAAGTGTGGTGCTGGTGTGTGGGAGCCTCTTGCTTTTCAGAAATGCAATGGAAACTTAGGAATATCAGGTCAAGTGAGTCGAGGCAGGAACCCAGCATGTGCTTAAGGTGATGCTGCTGGTGCCCTTGTCCAAACCAAGAGTTTGTGTGGCCATGGGATAAACTTGCTATGTGACTGGTATGGCTGAAAAATAAATTTGTGCGTAACAGCAAAACTCTTTTTGTACAGCCCGATCAGCTCTGCTGTGCAGTTCAGCACTGCAGTGCTTGTAGCAACATGCAAGGGGTAACCTGAAGGGAAGGGACTGCAGCAGCATTCCTGTTTCAGTGCGCATCAGCTGTGATCCAAGCCCATCAGCTGTGATCTAAGCCCGTGATACCAGCTGACGTTAGCATGGTCCCTGGACATGCTGTTTTGGGGTAGGATGCTTAAGTCACCTGTCAGACCACATTAAAGGTCTATAGTCCGATGCAGATCAGACTGGGACTTACATTCAGGAGCTGAGCCTGCCCAGAGCACTCTCAGTGTTGTGCTTGGGGAATAAAGTGAGCATCTGCACGAAAAGCAGGAGCAGCAGCGTATGACAGAGCTCTAGCGCCGCAAGCACATCCTTGTAGAGGACTGCTTGTGCCACCTCCTTCCCCTTCTCCTGCACACCTCTGCACTTCTGGATTGTCCCAGAAATCTTTTGCAGTGTTTCCCACAATTTCATTGCCATAACACATGGAAAAAAGCATGCAAATGCTGTTATCCTTGCTGTTACAACCAAGGTGTTTTTGTAGACTTTGGGGTAGGATTGGACATCTGCTATAAACATCTAAATGTCAGTGCCTTCACCTGTGTCACATCATAGTCAACACAGAGCCATCCAGTCAGTGGAGGTGAGGGCACAGGCTGTCCGGAGAAGCAGTGGGTGTCACTTCCAGGGTGATCTGTACCCTTCTCTCAGCTCCACTGGCTGCCGCAACCAGCCACCAACTGGCTGTAATAAAAGGTTACATACCAGGCTCACATCATTTAGATGCCTAAATTTAACTGAATCTTGCCCTTGATCTATGCAGTGTAGGTGTCTACAGCTGAGCTACTCACCCTCGTTTCCCTTGACAGCCAACAGAGAGAAATAGGCAGTTTTAGGGTGTGATTCATTTGACCTATTTTAGCTACTACTCTAGCATGAGGTAAAACCCTGTGCTTGACTAGCTCTCTGCTGACACCCACTTCTACTCCACTGAATCACAGCCGGAGCGACTGGCGATGGTTGCCTCCCCAGCCCGGTCGGTGGGCTGCCTGCTGCAGGAGCCCGGCTTGCTTGCGGGAGGAGATGCGTGGTGTGGAGGATGAGCAGCCCCTGAGCGCTTCTTCAGCAAGAAGCATGTGTCTCTGTGAACATGCCTGTGCCGTGTCCTCCCCCTTGCCTCTTCCCAGCCAGCTCATCTCACCGCAATGTGTTACGAGTGGGCCTGGCGCTTAAAGCTGCTTGGTGGGAGGACACAGCCCTGCGGCCCCACGGTCTGCAAGCTCCCCACGCACCCTCCTTTGTGATGTTCGGTGGCTTGCCAGGGAATCGTGCTTCCCCTGTTAGGAGAGTGATGGACACCTCCTTTGGAAACTCAGGCTATTTGGTTTGTAGCCCAGAACCCTTTCTCTCTGGTCCTCCAAGAAAGCCTGGTGTTTGAAGGCTATTCTTGTTATTCAAAAAACAGCTCAAGTTTGTGCTCGTTTATTTCCATGCAAGCTTAATGTTGCAAAAGCTTTAAGAAAACATCAAACTGCTGCCTCTCGTGCAGCAGACCAGGCTATGGGCAAACTATCAAGTGGACCTGACTTCAAAGGAGCCCACAATGGCCACCTGTCCCTCACAAACAGGTGAGCAGTGATGTGCGCAGTGCCTGGACCCTTCCTTTTGATGGTACTCCGGTGATGGTGTTAGCACATCCCGTTGCCCTGCTCATGTTTTGTCCTCCGTAATTACCTTAACTGCAATTTACAGAGGTTCAGTCACAGGTTATCTTCATCTGGCAGGCTAACGTACATTTTAACCCTGAGAGTGAAAGTGAAATCTGTTTTCTGCAGATGTATATGGCTGTGTTTTGACAGGAGTCGTGTAAAGTCCTGAGATAAAATGAAGCAAATGCTGAAGTGATGGCCCAGGGTGGCTTAGCTTTGCAGTTCCTTGAAGCGGTTAACATGCAAACAAACGGCCAGGGTCACTGTTGCCCTTTATTTCAGAACATGAGATGAAAACACAACAAACCCTCAACTCCATTTTTATACCTCCTTGGAAAGAGGGAGAAGCTGAGCCAAGTTTACTGGTAGCTTCACCCCTCGCAGAGCCCCAAGATGTGCAGATTTTACATGCAGTGCTTTTAGCCTGGGAGGGGTTGGGAGAGAAAATGACAGAGTCTCCCCCCTGCCGCTGCCTTTACCTCCCTCTGGGAAATTCCTGCCTCACATAATTTAATTTTGAGCTTTCTCAGCATTATTGTGAGCGAGAATTGGTAAGTTTTGCAGGGAGGGAGGCAGAGACATGCCCCACTTCACAGAGGGGAATGATTTCTGAGCAAAACACATTTAATGTTTCACACAAAAACCATCTCTGTAACCTCTGTCAGCGCTAAAGCTAGTGAGGATCTACGGAAGTTAATCCAGAAGCCTGGTGAATTGAGCAGAGAATAACAATAACTTTGCCATGGGACTGCCTCAGGATTGAACAGGGTACTCCTGCCTTTCCGCAGATTAGGGTTAGATTAGGGTGAATGGTTTTGGGTTCAGTCCTCCAGGGCTTTTCCATGAAAGGATCATCATCTTGCCGCGTCCTCAGGCAGTTTCCTTTCCTTTTGTTCCCCTGCAGGGCAGGGCTAGGCAGCTGATGGTGACAAGGCACAAGCTGGACCTGCTCCTGCCACCCTTGTTTCCCCCTCCCTGTTAGCTGTCACCCAGAGCCCAGGGTGGGTGGCTTGGCCAGGGCAGGAGAAGGACCACGCTGTTGTCCAGGGGAGTTGCTGCCTGCGGGACTCTGCTGATGTCTTGAACACATCCTTGGAGAAAGGCAGGGCTAATGCACAGGCTGCTGTAGCCTGGAGGCTACACACCTGAGATAGAGGTGGTCTCTATGCAGTGTCTCCCTGCCTTCAAGGAAAAGCAGTGCGCAAAGCTGTTGTCTGAGCTTCCGTGAAACGGGCTGTGCTCAGCCCTCGGGGACTTGAATATCCGACTCATTCGCTGAGCGCATCATTCCTGCTCACAGCGTACCCAGTAGTGGGCCAAATTAACCACCATCATGAGTACACACAGCTCCACCAGCTGCTGTAAATGTGCACCTCTTTTTGCCAGGCATGAGTTTGGCTCTGTAATCGTCAATATAAAATGCAGAAATTAGCTAGTTTCTAGCGGTCAGCGCCTGGAAAGACAAGCTAAGAGCTGCAATTCAAGCTTTACTCTTTCGTCTCTCTCCTGGCTTGTAAGCAGTAATAGTCCTCCTGGCAGAGGTTTCATGATTATGTAGGCGAAAGAATGATGTCCAGTTTGTTTTCATGTGGTTGCTCATTGTGTGAGAGGACTCCCATTGTGAAGATCCCTGGTATGGTACAGTCATGTAGCTCGTTGTGACTGCAAGTGCCTTTGGCTGTCCCAATGCCACCCCACACTGGTCATTAGCTGAGCAGAGTAACTTCTAGCAGTGGTAAGCTATAGCCCTTCACACAGCCCTAATTTGAAGGGAGCAAATCTTTGCCCATGCATGTTATAGATACCTACTGCTGTTTGCCTGTAAATCTATGTTGTAATTATATACTGTAATGTTATATTTAGTTTTCATAAGAAGACACTAATAGCAGTGGAGGTGTACTGAGAAGCTGAGTCTAGACACATACAGTACACCAAAACCTTATTTAATACAGACAATCCAAGCTCTCAGCTGTATGCAAGATCATTAACTGCCTCTCAGGCTCTTCAGCACTCTATAGTAGCAGCACTTTGCAAACATTAATGTATTTAAGCATCACAAAACCCCTGTGAATTTGCATTTTACACATGGAGGTCTGCAAGAAGGGAGACATGAAACCACAGCTGTCAAATGCCCACTGATTGCACCGATAAACTTGTAACAGCGAGGTTCAGACTTGCAGAAAGCTAATGCCAAGGGAAATATGGAGCCCAGCTCTCCTTGGGGACATTCAGCTTTCCGCCTGTAGCAACCTGCCCTTCCTGCAATTACTTTCACCATTCACTAGAAGCCTTGCAGCCTCTGTGAAAATGGAAGGTGGACAGGGAAGTGTCAGTCCATTAGTTCCTGCTCAACCAGGAGGATGTGAGCCCCAAACAGATCTAGCATGCTCCATTGTACAGTGTCCCTCAATGAGGCAATGCTGGGGAAGGGAAGGACAGGGCCTCTGATGAAGTTGATATCAATATTGACATTCCAACATGCTGACTCCTTCTCTCTATGTTCATTTACGTGTCTCTGCAGATTACCTGCGTGTTGTGGACATTCATATGTTCAAGGAGCCCCATGAGATTAACAAGCAGCAGCACCACACGGACAAGTACTACAACCCCAAACTGATAGTGCGTCGGGGACAGCCTTTCCAAATCCAGATTGACTTCAACCGACCCTACAAGCCAGAGACAGACCAATTCTGGCTGGAGTATTTGATAGGTAAGTGCCTGGCAAGGGCTGTGTCATATCAGCAAAATAAGGTTGAAGAGCCTCTCAGGAACAAAACAGTACTTAATGACTGAGTCTTTTCCTGTTATGATTGATAAACCATAAAACCAGGATTAACCATAGGCAACAAAGTGTTTTTCTAAAGAGGGTCTGAATCCTTACTCGAGAAAGTCAGCAGAATTGCATATGAGAGGAGCAGTGTTGGGGGCTTTCTGTTTAGCAAGAAGCTGTACTTTATAGAGCTTTCAAAGTTATCTCTGGTTAATTTCTGTATCGCAATGCTGAAAGGTGGGTGGAATGGGAAACATCTCGTCTTTTATTGGTGTTTAGGAGATGCAGGGAGAAGTCGTCTGTTGTTTGAGGTGGGAGAGATGACTATGTATGAACTGGGATAACAAAATGTAGAGTATGCAAGTGGGGAAAATTATGCAGGATAGAAGAATAGGAGGCCTTGCAACTTCACAGCCTGCATTTACAGCTAACTTAGTAAAAAGGGAGAAGGTTCAGAGGCTGTAGGTTTGGACCAGAGACTTACTCAGGGCCGCATCAAAGGCTTTCTTGATTTACTGAAAAAGAGCAAGAAAGCGTTTTTCCTCTCACTGAGACATCTTCATCAGAGACCCAAGTCCTAATGGACCTGTTGGCTTATTGAAGATACAGGACTAGAGAAGGGTATGACCTCGCTACAGAAGGGGAAAAGCAAGCGACAGAGTTGGGCTTTCTCCTGTGCTCCAAAGATGGCCCCAACAAACACTGCTCCCTACATCACAGCTCTGGGAAAGCCCCAGCTTTGTCTAGAGTGATCTGAGAGTGTCTGTGTTAAGATGTCAATGTTCCCCTTATAAACTCTTTAGAGGAGGTTTGAACTGATGTTTTAATTTACTTTCTTCAGAGATGCAGTTCCGAAAGTTGTAACATTGATTTTTTTCCACTGTTGAATTATGATGATGTGGCCATTTATTAGATTCGTTGCCTTTTAAACCTAGATGGGCGTTTATCTCTTAAACGTATGTGCAGTGAAAAGGTTACTGTCTGCACATTTTTTTTCATGGGTCTCTTCTTTCTAATTTAAATTAGGGTTGGGAGGCATGTTATGACAGTCCAGTGAATGATTGGCTGAACAGCCACAAGTGCCTTTAAAAATTTAATATGCATAAATATCATTAGCTCTTTTGGGATTTAATTAAATTCAAGACTGTTCCCTTAATCTTTATATGTTTAAAACAAACAGCTGTAGCAAGAAAAAGTAGAAAATGGAACATTTGTTTTTTATTGAATTGTGTGCAGTTTGCATTTGTTTTAATCAGATATTCTATATTGGAAGAAGAAATTTAACACTTCTTTTGACGTTGCACAGTCCACTTAAGAGAACATATTCACTTATTTTCAACTTGCTCTTTCCTAACACATATGTCCATGGTCTGTACCTTGAATCTCTAAGCATGGATCAAAATCCCTTCATCCTCAGACATGGTAGGAATGGGATTAAACACAGCCTGAGACAGGGGAGACTTTGCAAAAAACTCGTCTCTGAATGATGACTTTGGAGTCAGCCCTGAGTATGTGGTTGACTTCCTCTGCCCGTTCTTCACTGTTATTGTCCTTTCTGTGAAATGGGAATGATAACGCTGATGTCCCATGTGTCGTGGCTGGCCATCACCTGAAGGAAAGTGCAGCATATACAGTATAGTATACAATGCTATTGTCCTCCCCTGCTTTTAAGTGTCTGCTTCTGTGAGCAGCACTGCCCTCTTGTTACAAGGAGTTTAGCTCACAGACATTCAACTAGGAGAAGATGTGTTCAAGCTCCTCTTGGAGGAACTGGTTAATATTCAGTGTTCCACAAATGTTTCTCTTTACACACACACATGTGGTGAAAACACAGTACATTTGTTCTCAAAGGCTAGCAACAGAAAGCAAAACAAAAACGTCCACAAAAGAGAAGGAAATTATCCAGAGATGATCTGCTTTATTCTTGCTACTTCTCCTTTTAGTGGCAAGTCTGATGTTTAATGCCCTGAAGGGGAGAAAGAAGAGATTTCTGGTACTTAGGAAAGGGCACTGATCACTCATGGTTTTGGTTCTGTGCTCTCAACCCTTCTGTGAGGGGAGACGTGGCCATTTACATCCAGGTTTGTTCTGTTTGTCTGTCTGAAGAATGGGCATTCACATCTCATAATGCCAGCTGCCTGAAAACCAGATCCCAGTCCAAAATGTGTTGCCTCTGCTGCCTCTGGGAGCAGAGGAGGGAGGCAGGCACCTCCAGGTGGCAGGTTAGCCCTGCTGTCTTAAAATGGGATGAACTCACTTCTGGATTTTTTTCTTCTGTTGACTCTCCTCCACAGATGAGGCTCTGACTTTAAGATCACCAAACACAGGGGAGGTGAATCCCACCCTTCAGTACTGTCAGGCAGGAGCTACACCTGGGGACTGGCTCAGGCAACAGCTGTACAGCAGAGGTAGCCTGACCTCAGGCAATCTTTTTGCACTGAAGCAAGGGGTGTATCTCCTAGGAAAGTGCTGAGTTTGAGAGATTAAAGTGATGGACACACAGAAATATTGGCAAGCTGTTGCAAAATGACCTTTTCAAGGAGCTCTCTGTGTTCCTGAGCAGTAGATTTCAAACGGTGCAACAGAACTGTAGAATAACCTAGATTGGAGGGACCTCTGGAGGCCTCATGTCCAAGCCCTTGCTTAAAGCAGGTCCAGCTTGCTCTGGGTCCTCAGAGCCTTGCCCTAGGGACAGGTTTTGAGTATCTTCAAGGATGGGGAGGTTACCTCAAGCAATGTGGACCAGGCTGTCCACGAGCTGTAGAATCTTTTGGGTGTTTCAAGGTGCTATTATCATAAGGTACAAAGATACTTTTGGCAGGGACAGCTGGCCTTGGCTCCCAGGGAATTCAGCTGGAGGTGGGAAAACTCAATCTCCCTTTTGCAAGACTGTGCCTACAGTAAGGGCTGTTTATTCAACAGCACCTTATAAAGCTATTCAGAAATGATTAGTTCTCAGCACTGGAAATTTCCCAGCACTGACGTTAATCCATCACAGAATTTTTATCCATTAAAGACTAATTTTACTCCTGAAAAATGCAACAATGGTAATGACTTGATCCTCTGTGTGTGCAGAACTATTCTATTTCCTTTATTCCCTAAAATTTAGTTTTACTTCTCTTTTTTTCCTCCTATTTCTGCTTCTTTTACATCATTAAAAAGATGATTAATGAGGCAAGTAAAGCAAGTAGAAACTGCTTAATCCTTCTAATTGATAATGAATCAAGGGTACCTGGGACAAATGCTTCTTGCGTCATGTGAAACTAGGTCTGAAACACAGTCTTTAGTAACTATCTTTTTTTAATCCACAGTCCATTTAAAGATCATTCACACCGAGTCTAGAATTCATCATCTAAATTTTATAAACAAATATATATATATGTAAATATATAAATAATTCACCCGGGTCTCTTGAAAGTCACTTTTACTGATACTCTTCTGTGATGGTTCCTTATGACTAAAGTCCTTTTTGCTTTAACAGACTGTTTTCCGTAGTCATCATCGGTGAAACTGGCTGAAGAGCTAACGTGAATTATTATAATTCAGTTTTGCACATAATGCTTCATTAAATTAGGACCATATTTGACTGCCAAAGTATGGAAAACAGTGAATGTGCCAAAAAATCCACATGGAAAAATATCCACTTATAAAGAGTAATGGGATGTTATTCCAATTATCTGGACTGCAGCCCTTCCTCAGTACCTGTGGTTTGGGAGCTGCTCCATCACCACAGATTTCCTTCCCTGCAGCTTGCTTCCTGACTTTAATGAGATGAAAGGTGAGCATCACCCCTTGGGAAATACTCATTTTATTGGTCTGGGGTTGAGATGAAAGAGCCACAAGAGAACTGTAGATGCTGTGCTTACATCCAGTTCCCCACAGCAGAAACAATTTCAGTTTGCTTGGAACCCCAGGGAGCCCAGAGGAGCCAATGACTCCTTCACCCATCTTGATCTCTCCTGACTACCGCCTTTGTGGTGATGGGGATATGTTGTGCTACTCTTGGCTTTCCACAGTGTGGGGCTCAGCCTGTCTAAGCATGGCTCCTGCACCTGGGGCAGCCAGTTTGGCATGAGTACTGTGAAGTTTTCACAGTCACTGCTGCACTGGCAGTGATTTCTCTGAAAAGCAGATGTATGATTAGATGGGCTTATACGGCCTTCAATCTTGCTTTTAGTAGTAGTTTCCTGTACATGGCTATAAATCCTAGAGTAGTTGATGAGTTTATATGGTGCATCCTTACTCTAATGATATATTTCCCCACATCCTCATAAATTGTTGTCTATTTGTATTTTCCTTAAATGGCTTCATAAATCCATATATATTGGTCTAGCCCTAAATATTATTATGAACTTTTTATTCACTGGCATGCCTCTGGAATGATCATAAATCCCAGGCTACTATCACCTTTCCACACGTGTGCATGTGTGGACACCCACCCACCCGTCCATATGCACTTCTCAGGCTTCTGTAAATCATTGGCTTTTGGCCTGAGATGAGAGCAGAGACTTACTGCTCCTTTTTTTACAGTCTTCCCAGGCCTGCTCCGGAGGAGTAGTTATAAACAAATGAAAGCAGCTAAGAACATAAAGATCTTAGCACTGATCCCATATGACTTATTTAGGTGACACTAATTTTGCACTTAGAGTCAGAGGGGCATCTGAGCACAACTAAATAACCAGGGGTCCAATTCAGGACACCCACACCAGAATCAATGGAGCTCTTCATACTGTCCCACAGTGTCTGCAGCTTTTCCCTAATTTTACAGCAGTGCTGAGATATGGGTTATTCCAGGAGGGTTGAGGTTTGGTTCCTTTTTTCAGGCAGTAAATCTGTCTTAGTGGGAAGTATTCCTTCCCCTGCTCTCACCTGTCCTCCTCGGCATCTCTGGGGCAGGGCAGGTGGTAACTGATGGAGCGGCTGGGACATGAGGTGTCCCCTGGCACCTTGGATGGGATGTTGAGCTGAGTTCTGCCTCTGGGAAAAAGTTTCTCATTGGAAAAAGTTGGATCTTGATTTTTTTAGGAGCCTTCCTGGCATTATACAAGAGCAACTAACTCTGGTGCTGGGGGCAAACTCTGTTGGTGCCGATATGTAACCTAGCACTGGGAGTTTATTGAATCACTATATCCCTGTTTAACAGAGAACTACAAAAAGTGAACAAAGATACAGAAGCACCTGATGGTCTGAACATGGAGTCCCATTTTAGGGAAGAAAGAATAATGTGTTAGCAATAGAACACATTTCCTAGAAATCAGCTCTGGACAGAGAACAGACCCATTTGCCAGCTCTTAGCAAAGAACAAAAAAATTCACAAAGGCGTTGGGGTATTTTTTTTCCTCCCCTCTGGAATTCCCAGCCAGACCCCAGAGAAACAGAGAGGAGGGAGTATCTTGAGGTGCTCCATGAATGCAGTATTTCATGCAAAGGAATCTTTATCACATTCTCTTTTGGCAGTGTTGCAGCAGTGGCTCATAAAATCTAGCTGTATTTTTTTGAAGGTTTTAATAGCTAAGGTGCGTGACTCCAATGTGTGTTTTACAACTGTAAAGTACTAGAAACATTCGCTCCTGGGACAGAGTGGTCAGATGTTAAGGATTCTTAACTGGAGCCATAAACAAAACTTATTTCAAGATATTTGGGGTTCCTACATTTCTAAGTTTGTATGCAGCACTTCTGAAGGCAATGGCATTTGAGAGTGGGAGGAACCCAGGTGTGATATTAAAGCATTGGCTTAAAGACACTCCTGGTTTATACAAAAATTTGTTTCTCCTTCTTTGTTGTTTTGATTGTTTGGGATTTTATTAGAGCATCTCTCTTCTTTTTTCCTTGTTTTACTTTTTTTCCTGTTTCTTCTCTTCTCTTCTCTTCTCTTCTCTTCTCTTCTCTTCTCTTCTCTTCTCTTCTCTTCTCTTCTCTCCTCTCCTCTCCTCTCCTCTCCTCTCCTCTCCTCTCCTCTCCTCTCCTCTCTTCCTTCCTTCCTTCTCCTCCTTCTCTTCTCCTTTCTTTCTCTTCTTCTTCTTTCTCTTCTCCTTTCTTTTATTCTTTGTTTTTCCCTTTTTCCTTTTCCCTTTTCCCTTTTCCCTTTTTCCTTTTCTGACATTTGTTGTAGTTATTCATAGTGATTAATAAGGCATGGTTCCAGTATGCTAACACCCATCCCCAGGCTGCTTGCTACAATAAGGCTTACCTCTGCTACACAGCCACTCTATTTGTGGCTTCCAGCTCAAATTTATTTATCAACCTGTCACAATTATTATACTTCCAGGGCTGGCATTGAAATAGATTCTTTACCTTTTCTATGAAAGGGTGTATCTAGGTAAAACAAATGAACCTAACAGGAATATTGTTAACCTTACGGTGTGTAATCTATGTCGCAAAGGGAGACAGATTCCTCGACTCCTTTAAAAAACAATCTTCTAAGGAGGGTTCTTAAAAAGACTATTAAGAAATAGCTTTGATCACCTCCCTCTCTTCTGAGGTATCCTGCTTCCATCAAGGAGAAAATGTCCTCTGAAGCTCACTGTATCTCAAATCTCTGTGCTACCAAATTTCTTCTCCTCCCTGCTGAAAGTAAAATATCTCCTTGCTTGTGTAGGGCCTGTCCAAGAACACTGGTCGGTCCTTCTGCTGGCCGTGCTAACAGCACGGTGCTAACTCAGCAGTGGCGTGTAAGAACTGTTCAATACACGCACACATACAGCAGGGTGTATGTCCTCTGGGGATCAAGGGAAAAACTAAACTAGATGGAGATAGGGGCTTCCAGGAACTGGGCAGGGGAGGAGGAGGAGGGTGGTTTCAGCAAGCTCTGGTCGCTGTTAGTCACTTGGAAGGAACAGCAGCAGACTTGGATAGCTGTAGGAGGAGCGCTCGTGTTTTGCCGACTGAACTTGCTGTACCTATCTCTCGCTCTCACTCTGTTGCTGTAAATCCCTCTTTGGTGCAGCAGTTTTACCCAGACTTAAACACAGCTTGCCTCCGTGCCTGATGGGCCCGGAGCTGACATGCTAAGGAGCTGAGGCATATGTTAAAAATAACCCACTTTGAATGCATGTGTGTGTGGCTACAGTTCTGTGTTTTAGACAGCTCATCCTTTTGCTACTGCATGAATAAGACTTTAGCAAGCTTCAACAAACACTGCACTCTGCTTTTTTGCCCCTGTAAAGTGTGTATGTCTGTGGCAGGAGGCATCCCATACATGCCCCCATCCACATATGCTTCAGTCGTGATGCGTTTCACCATGTAGACCTTCACTCATGTTTACTTACTTTCAAAGCCTTGTAATGCAGCACTGAGGGATCGCTGAGCTTCTTTAACAGCAACAGCAGCTATTTTGCTCCTCTTTTCCTGGGTGCCTGGAAAGCCCAGGAGGTGTAGAGCAGAGCTGAGCTACACCAGATGCAAGAAGGAGCTTTAGGAGCTGCAGAAACCAAGGTGGGATAAGATAGAAGTACCAAAGGGTTACAGGCCTGTGCCCTGTGAACCAGGGGAAACAGATACATTTGGGCCATTAAACCTTCTGTAAAAGGGAGCTTTCTGTAAAAATAATGTCTTCTGGCAGTATCGTGGCTCAGTACCTACCATTAAAATGCAGATAGTTGGAGACCCATGGAAGAGGGCCACTGTGAATTCTCTCCTGTCCTCTCCTGCCTTGAAGGCAAGACACTCGGCAACGCCCATTGAGTGCCTGATATCTTCTGAGCTGCAAAAGGAGCCTATTAAAATATTCACCCTGTGTCTGGTGGTAACAGTGCAGCAACCTCCAGGATCTCTGAATTTCAAGGCTGGATTTTCCCATGTTCGTGTGCTGTTAGAGAAGGCAGACAGGGACACCCCAACAGCATGACATCACACTACGACTTTGTCTTTCACAGAGCAATTGGCTGTGAAATGTCCTCAAGCGAGGGCCAGAGCCTCCTACACCCAAAGCACACGTGAGCATCAGGGAGTGAGGCAACCACAAGGAACTGGCTGCGGAGCGTGGTTCAGGCTGCCAGCTCCTGGAGCAAATCGGAGTAAGAGGGATCCTGAGCCGCCAGCTGATGCTGCTGGCAGAAGCACCCTCCTGTCAGCGTAAAAAGAGTTTATGTTCTCTGCATGGCTCCTGGTCCTGACACGCACCCAAACACCCTCCTGCCTCTCCGTAGGTTGGGTTAGCACCAGGTATCCTGCAGAGAGTGCTCTGCCAGGCATTTGCAGGCTTTTGGTAATGAGTCTTTGGATAACATGGAATCCTCTTCCTTAGAGACTCTAACCCAGAGAATGAAATCACCATTGCATATTATCCTTTTCTGAGAAATGGCTGACATTACAGATATCCCAACTGTGAGCCAAAGTTGGCCCTGCTTTTCCACTGCAGCCAGAAATGTGTGCTCAAGTTGTAGATAAAAGTCAAATGGACAAGCCATTCTGAGACTATTTCCCTACAATGTTGATAAACATACTACTGAACCTGCATAAGGATTGTTTTGCCAGCAACCTTAGCGTGTAATGCCAAAGTTATTCAGCTTTATAGTGCTCTAGTATCAAGACAACAGATGTGTGTATATGAGACTAGTGTGGCTGGTGCTGTCAGGTGTCTAGATGAGTGATTACAATTCAGCTCCACAAGCTCCTGTCAGATATAACAATTCCCTTGCTCTCCCATTTGCATTTTGGTTTTTGTTTCAGAAGATGAGGGAACCTGTCCTCTCTTCAAAGAAAATGTTGGAAAATGCTCACTGTGCTCTTGAGGGCTCTGCCCATCTTTCCAGGCTTCCTTGTGGGTTCAGGATTCATGCAGCTGTTAGCAAGCACCAAATCCTGCTCATCTGTCAGAGGCAAACAATGTTCTCTGTATTTACTGTTCATAACACCTGTAAATTATCCTGACTTCTAGGATATCCCTTCCCTGGCATCCCTGCTGTGTCTGCAGGGATGCAGGCAATACCCCAGACCATCTTCTCCTCATGGGTGAGCAAGATAGTGCAGTGGCCTCTCTCTCTTACTGTGTGGGAGCAGCTGTGTGGGGCATGCACAGGTTACAGGTGCTCCTTTGTCAAGTGACAGATATATTAGAGTGTTTTGTGGCTTTGCATGCAAGAAGAACCTTTGTTTGGAAGGACAAATGGAGTTTTGCATGTTGAGGTTTCAGAAAAGTGAGAATACCAGAGGCTTGGTACTTTGCTGAACCTGCTATGAAGTGCCAGTGACCGGGTTTCCATAAGGATGTCTTGCAAAGGCCTCATGGCCTCTTTGAGATCTTATCTGGTTCCTATGGACAGAGTTACTGGGGAGTGATTCTTCCACACGAGGTGCACATGGACATGGTGGGGCAAAGCCCCTGCCACAGCACAGGTCCTTGTGTGTCCCCAATAAGCTCCTACACCAAGATGGAGCTTCCAGTGAAGATAATAATGTCAGTTCCTAACCATGTTCAAATAGTAATCTCTCCCCTCTTCCACCTTTCTGAAGGAAGTAAGTGAGGTATTTTAAAAAGTAGCACTTGTTAATGGTTTTCAAGGATGTCGGTTCAATTACATCGTTTGCTCTGCTGCTTTGTTTGCATGGATTGCTTTTTTAAAAAAAACCAATTATGTCAAAGCTAGAAGCAAAATATCAACTGGAGAGCCAAGTTGGGTCATACCCAGTTGCACTACAAAGAACAAGAACATGTTCAGCTCTCAGATTACAATTGTTAGCAGGCACAAGACTGTCATCTCTGTTACCTCTACAGGCTCTTCTCTCTAGACTGGGTTTCCTTTGATGGCTTGTATTTGAAGTGTCCAGTGCTTTATCTTTTAGTGTTTTCTATTGATTTTGCTCTCTTATTCTAGTCCTTTCTTCTTCTGTAGGTCTTCTCCTTCTGTTGTGCCCCTTACTGATCTGAATGGGTTTCATGAGTTACAGCATCCCTGGCTGACACGCAAAGTGAGCTATTTATGTGTACTGAACATCTGCAAAACGGAAATTCATGTGCACTGAATAATCTCTTGGATGAAGCACAGTACCCCCACATTTCTTAGAAACACTGATGTCGTGGCAGCTCACAAGCTTCAGATTCAAAGCTGGAGTTGTCATTTCCCAGAGTGTAGCAGTGTTCAGATCTGGGATTATCTCTACATCAGCTGTATAAAAACAAGCAAGCAGGAAAATCAACGCCCTTGCGAGTTTAATTTTGAAGTTCTTAAATAGTAGGAATGAAAAATATTTAAGTCTGTCTGTCTGCCACCATTGCTTTTTATTACCCTATTTTTGAAAGAGAGAGTCTGACTTTCAGCCTAAAATATGAAATGAAGAATAGACTTGAGAATGAGATAAGGAACTCAGCCTTCTCACAAGTGTCTTTTCTCTCTATGCTGCTGGTTGGGTTTCAGATATATTTTGGCTCTACCTCAGGCTCAAAGGGTAGATCCTCACACAACTTTGAATGCTGGCAGCATACATGTTTATATGTAGCCTATCTGTCTAGATGGTTTTTAGAGTTGGCAGGGTAAAACAGGCTTCTCTGGGGCGTGATTTGTCTCACTATGAGGTAGACTATCGTGTGCGGTACTTTGGAAGTGTGTTATATTTTGGGACTTACTGCTTGCAGAGAAAGTTTGGTTATCTAGCCCAGATGTGGTCATCTATACTCTGGATGTCCAGAGCTGGTTCCCACTCTCTCCATGCTCAGAAGGAACTGAATGTTGGGTATCTGCTGGTGGACTGACTCGTATTTCCTCTATCTGTGTGGACTTGTGTGAAAGAGTGCTTGGTCTCTGCTTGTTGGAGCAGTACTGCAGTGAGAAGAAGGAGGCTCTGATCGGCTAAAGAGCCCCAAAGCTGAGGTCTATGCCTCAGTGGGCACTCGCGTACTAGTAACAAGGATGATGGGTGCATCTGAACTGGGGAAGGGCCTCTTACCCACACTTCACAGAATCACGGAATCATGGAATTTTTTAGAGTTGGAAGGGACCTCTAGAGATCATCCAGTCCAACTCCTCTGCTGAAGCAGGAATGCCTAAGGTACATTACTCAGGACTGCATCCAGGTGGGTCTTGAAAATCTCCAGAGAAGGGGACTCCACAACCTCCCTGGGCAGCCTGTTCCAGTGCTCTGTCACCCTCACCGTAAAGTTTTTTCTCATGTTTGAATGGAACTTCCTATGTTCCAACTTGTGCCTGTAACTTACCAACAGCATAGCGGACATCAAGGCAAGGAGCAAGCTAGAGTGCAGCTTGGTGCACAAGGGTAAACAGTGGTGAGCAAGGAAATCCTGGGACAGCCTCTGTTCATGCTGCCAGGGCTACACTCTGAGCCAGCAAGACTGAAGCTTGCTGCAGTGAGATGGGTGGGATGTCTGACAGGCTGCCTGCTGGGAGGTGTTGCTTGTATTCGTGTGGCTGCACTGCCAAGTGACCAGGCACTGTGTGAAGCAATGAGGGAGGGAGGTGGTTTCCGCCCACTAAAACTTGCCACCTCCATTGAAAATAAACAAAGGGATAGAGGACTGCCAGGAAATGAAGGCACTGTCGAAACAAAGTGAACTTCATGGAGTTATCCCCGCCTCTCTCTCCAGGTCGCTACCCACAGCAAAACAAAGGCACCTACATCCCGATCCCAGTAGGTGATGTGCTGAAACCTGGTCAGTGGGGAGCCAAAATTACCCACAAGGAGAACAACTCCATTCGCTTGTCTATCATGTCCTCTGCCACCTGCGTCGTTGGGAAGTTTCGCCTGTACGTTGCTGTCTGGACTCCCTTTGGCATCCTCCGGACACACAGAAACTCGGCAACCGACACTTACATCCTGTTCAATCCCTGGTGCCAACGTAAGTACCTTGTCAGGGTCAGAGGTTCACGCTTTTTGTTGCTGGGCTCATCAGTTTTTGGGAGGGGGGTGGTCCAGGAAGGTGAGTTTGGTACCAAGGTGATTGATGACAAGCCAGTTTGGGTCTGGAAATTATATAGTATCTCTGCCAAGAGGCAAGTCTTTCAGGCTAGGGAATAACCCTGTGTGAGCAGGGCTCCATGCTACAGACCTGTGCCTGTGCTGTAGCTGCACTCTGCAGTTTTATGAGGCCAAGCCTGTGTTTACCAGCTCAGACAGCGCCATGATGCTCCATTTCTCATAGTAAATATGCCTCAAAACTTTGCTCTGACTTTAATAGGCATCAGCATGAGCCTCCTGCCTGCCTGTGTGTGCCTTAAACCGATAAGTCAATACAGGCACGTTTTTTTCCAGGATTTGGTGCAGGGCAGGATGTGGCAGCATCCCTTACTCTGTTGAGTTACGTCACTGATTGCCACAATTAGGATCAAATATCTGCAGCCAAAAGCCTGCAGGAATTCAAAGGGAACTGCTGCTCCTGGACAGGTTGGATGCAGCCAACCTGCTGCAGCATCACGGGTGGTGCCTTCCCGACGCTACACAATATTTGCCCTTATAACTTCCCCTTCAGTGGTGACTAATTACCAGCAGCCCTGTCCTCTGTGAGGAACAGAACATTTTGCAAATGAGCCTTTTTTTATACTCAAGTGGGTTGAAGAACAATTTCTTTTTTTCAGTCTCCCTGGATCCTGGGTAAAATCAGCCCTTATGCTGACAGAATTGTATTTTACCCAATGAACTCCAAATGTGGCTTTAAGGAGAGGTCAAGGAGGACTGCAGAGGTTCAGCTCAGCCTTCTGACAGGCTATAGCACTGTGTCTCAGCCTCCAACACGTGTAAGGCTCCAAGTCTGGCATACACATTGCTATATATTTAGGTCACCAGCTAACTTTAATATTCTTCTGCCACCCTTCCTTCATCTTTCAATGTTTTTACCAGACTATTTGCATCAAATAATCCCGTACCAAACAAGGGCCATCCTACTGAGTGACGAGTAAGTTTAGTGTTATTAATAGAGTCCATTATTCAGCTGCACTACTGTCAGGACATCGAATGATTTGTGCTGAATTCATTACTTGCCCCTGGTCCAAGGGAATATAAGCAATGATTAGCTTATGCATTATTTAGGAAGATACATGTTAATGCTGAGTAAAGCGGAGTTAGTTAAGTGGGAACAGGAGGGAAGGGCAGGGCCCAAGGCCCTGTGACACCGAGATACTTTTGAAAGCAGTGTAGAGCATGCTAAGAGTTTATTCTGGTGGAGGAGGGAGAAGACAGAAGAGAAGACCGTTTCCTTTTTAACAGAAAGAGAAGAATCATTGCCAAAGTTATGACCCACTGTGAGCAGACAAAACTGCTCAAGGTTTGTGAAGGCGTCATCAGCCTGTCATAGCTCCAGCTAGGGAGGTGCAATTCTCCACCCCAAGGTAGAGCATCCCTTGGCTTTAGTCATGAGCGTCATAACAGCCAGTTTGTTAGCCAGCGTGGTGGAGGCTCAGCACCTCCTTGAAAGGGATAAACCCCAAAGAAAAAACTTTTTAAATTACTTCAGGTTGCTTCATGACTAGCATACAACCGGCTAGGGCTACACGCAGACGTGATGTGGAGAAAACAAATGATGTGGGGGGCTTGGCTGACCCACTGTGGTGTGGTCGGGACCACATAGGCTGATTCAAGGTGCTAGTCAGAGAGTAGAAGGAGAAAATCAATCCCTGCTTCTCACCTCCTTCCCCATCAGCTCTATGTGCTGACTGGTCCATACGTGTTCACGGCACATGGGCACTTTGCTCTGCTGTGCACTCCCTCCCTCACACCTGAGCTGAATGGGGCCAAAATCCAGCAAGACTAAAACCACAGCATGGGAGCAAACCCATAGAGAGCAAGACATGCAGCAGTTGCCTCCAGCAGCAGCCATTGGCAAGGCCGATGGAAAAGCTCTGCTTCAGGAAAGCAGAAGAATCTCTGGGCAGCAAGGATGTGCTGTGTGCCCCCAGGCCCAGGGGAGGCAACTCAGGGTCACCTCTGCAGGACCACATTTTTTTTCTCCAGCTTACACGTTCGGGTGTGTCTCAATGACTTCAGGTACTGGCCCTTGCTGACTATTGTAGTTTTCTGCATGTTTCATTTGGATTTGGATTTATTCCCATTTCTTGCCCCTGCTTTTCCTCCTAGGTAGTTTGGGCTAATTGGCTCCTATATCTGCCTTTTCCCTCTTTCCTTGTGTTAGAAAACCAAGGCGTGTTTCTCCACGCTTTATCCCTTGGCTGGAAAAGGTTGTTCAGTGGAATGACAAAAGGGTATAAAAACTGAGGCAGTTAAAGTGCAGAGAAAACAATAGTTTGAAAATCTCTGGTCTTGTTTGCTGGGTTAATAGCTAAGCAGAAAAGTCTGAGTGAAAAGCCTTATTAAAAAGAGAGAAGGCTGATGCCAGGAATGAATGGGGTTTGTTATAGCAGGGAGCAGAGTACGGGCTCTGTCAGTGTCTAGCGCAGCTTTCCGACTCATCATTTTGGAGAAACATGAATGTGTCGGTATGAGCTTTTCTTTAAGACAGAGGCATTTGTGCCCTTTCTTATTACTCCTTTTCTCACTGTAGTTCAATTTTGACATATCTTCCCAGCCAGAGATGTGAGGTTTTTTCTACTGTTTCAGAACAAGTTTGAATACTTTACCAATCAATCTACAGAGTACTTTGCTTCCAAAATCATCAGATGTTTTTATATGTTTTAATCCCCTTAGCTATATTTAAGGCTGATCACCAAGTATACTTTAAAGATGCAGATGCAGGGCCTGATCCTGCAAAATTATATACACCAGCCCCAAACATCTGGGAATTCAGCAAGCTAGTGGATTGAGAGTTCAGATACTCAGGTGAAATTTGCATTACTTAATAAGTGAAGTAAAGCCTGTGAGGAGAGGCAGCATCCTTTCTTCAGCCAGCTGACATAGTTGGGAAAAACAGATGTGCTTTTGGGCATGCAGAGCCCTCTTCAGTTCTGAAACAGAAGATACAAATGGCAAGTAGTTAAGGATAACTTAACTCTTAGCCGTACCAGACCACATAAAAGCAGAGAAGGGCTCCTTTGATCTGGATACTGTGAGCTCTTTCCAAGGATGTGCTGAGCCCCAGTAACTTTCTGCTGGAGAACATTCAGGGCTTATCAGGAAAAGACCTCGCATTGACTTGTGTGGCTTTCTCACAAGTGGAGATACACAGTGTATCTGAGTCGCACTCTGTGGGCAGAGGTGTGTGTTTCGTTCACCCAAGCCGTCTGCAAGGTGCATTATTTTTAAGCAGTCGTACATATTGCAACTTTTTTGAGTCAATTGCACATTTCTTCAGCTTATGTGCCTCAAATGTCCTAATACAGTTTGAAGCTTAGTAACACGTCATTGACTTTGGACTCCGCTTATGTGTTATCAGTTGTCCAAATTTGGCCCAATAACATTTTTCTGGTATTTGTAGCTAAATATTAAATTTAATCTCTTGTATCATAGATTTCATGTGGGTGAAATTCATACAGAGCTTCATCCTTCTGCTACACTAATGTAGGCAAGCAGTAGCAGTTGCGGGGCAGCATACTGAGCTTGGTCCTAGGTGGAGTGGGTTTTGTAGATGACTGTATTTAGCTCTTGCAGCTCTGTGTTTGCCACAGCACTGTTCTCTTCCCAGCAAGAGCCCTGGGAGCTTTGTGGTTCCAGCGAAGCCCAGCCTTGCATTCCCAGATACCCACGGGAACGTGTTTAAGGAAGGCTGGGTGCTCGGGCAAGCCTGCTGCCTCCACCTCCACTCGTCTGCTGGTGCTGCTGTGCTCAGCGGTCACTGCCTGCACGAAGAAATAGCATTTCCGACTCCAGCTGGTTTCTGTGCTGGGGATGGGTCCCCTCATACTGGGTAGGGTCCTCTCATGCTCATTCACCTTCCCAAATTGAAAGGGCTTTTCTGCACTCCTCATCTCTTTGACAAGGATCCTGTGTTCAGTGGGATTCCTCGCCTGCAGTACTGTCTTCATGTGAAGTGCATTTTCACCTTATCCATCTTCAAACAGTGAAGCATAGAGGCTAATTTGCTTCTTTGTAGCATTGCTAGTGTCTTAGTAATTTCCCAGGATAAAAGAAGTGAGTAAAAAAAAACCCTAAACAGCTAGAGAAAAAGAACAAACAAACCAGCACTTTTCCATGGAATTCTGTTTGTCAGACATGAGCCACTTGCACAAAATAATTAGGGCTTGTACTACGTAGAGCATCCTTAGCATCAAAGTAGTCACAAATGCCTCGTATTTTCTTCTAAACAGTCTCAAGGGTAGTGAAAGCTGTCAAAAATCAAAGCAGCTGGCTTCTCTGGGAAACACAGAAGCCCTTTTTACCTTATCAAAAAACACAAATATTTTAAAATAATTGACAGAGAAGTTAATCAATTTTCATCTGATTTAGCAAAGATCACATAGTCTCAAAATAACATAAGCATCTCAATTGATACCAACCAGATCAATATTGATATTTATAATCCCTGAAAGAAAACAACAGCTGTCAAGAAGGTATGTGCACACACTCCACTGAATACGTAACTGTGCAGAAGAAGGTGTGAGTTCTCCTTCTTTAAATGCGTTATCTGTCCCATTTGTACAGATGTGCTTTAGTACAATCCAAAGCTCAGTGAGTGAATTCATATAGTTGTTCAATCAGCAAATTGGGCAGATCCAGGCTAACGAAACAGAGCCTACATAACCTGTAACATCTGCAACATTTTTGGTGGGATGTTACTCAAAACTTGTTTAGAGCTGGGAGTTGGGCCTCAAAAAAGTCATGTAATACACAGTTTCTTAAGTATGAGAGTCCCTGCTGGCATAAATTACTACAGCTTTTTGATTCACTGTCAAGCTTTATCACTCTCTTCTGCCTGGTAGCCTCTGAATATAATAAACATAATCTGCTTTGTGCCTGGGTGCAGGTTGACTAGGTTGACCAGGTCATAGGTAGTGAGAACCCTAGCAAGAGACTTCTTGACAACCCAGCCCTTAGAAGCCAGGTGAATACCACCACCCAGCCAAATGGAAGAGTGGGTCTCAGAGCTGCTCGCCTTAGGGAAAACCCAATAAAAACTTTTGCTTCTCTGTTTGCTCGGATTCAGACGTAGTCTGCAGAGCCTGTTCAGCAACCCTGTCAAAAGCATAATGGCAAGCAGTGGTCCCGTCAAATGCAATAAAGGTTTCTTACAGCTAACACCTGCTTCCCTATCATTCCTTGCATGCCAATGTGGAGGTCATTAGGTTACATATCTATGCATAATCCCTTCTGTGTGTATAGACATAGAAATATAAAGATATCTTCAGAGAAAACAAAACTTCCAGCAGGATCAGGTGCATAGACTGGCAAAACCCTTCACTTAGCTGAAGCCAGTGTGAGTTTTGCCATTGTTTTTTTTCAGAGGGCTCAGATTTTAGCTTATTTTCAGCCAAATTGCAGTCTTATGGGCAAATGAAGAAGCTTTTGAGGGTGAGGTTTACAAGGAAATACAAATCTGATTTGCATTTCACCAAAATACAACAGATCAATAGGCTTTTAAAAGTGAAATGATCCTCTAGTAATTTGTAGTGGGATGCTGAAGAAATCCACTATAGCAGTAGTGAGTGGTAGTTTTGTACTTGCCCTTGCCAAGCTTTCAGAAGTTATTGCTTCCCTTTAATTTGTTATCTGGTACCACATTACTGATTTCCTCAAATTAATTAATTCCCACACTATTAATTGTTAAGCTCTATCTCTTAGTCTCAAAATACAAACATTGGCACAGGAAAGAAATCCTCAGCTGTTCTAGTGTCACAGAATCACAACCTGCTTCATACTTACCTGTGAACATCTGGATAGTTTCATGTCATTCAGGGTTATTTATGAAAATTAATAACGTGTTATTTGCATATATGAATCATGTTTGCAGGGTGAGGGTCAACACATCTGCTCTCGAGTCTTGATATAAGACCAATCTAGGATATACCCTTTGTATGTAGTTTCATAAAGATCTCTTCCAATTACTTCTAGTTTTCACTTGGACACTTGAATTTCTCCTCATATCAACTGGTCAGTCAAGCTACACGGGGGAGGGATACTCCAGTCAATAACTTACGTACAGAAAAAACAATCAAACCCTGCTGTTAATATACTATAAAAATTGTATTCCAATGTTTTTAATGCACTACAGATTTTTCTTTAGATCTCTTGACTTGAGCTGTTTTCCATTAACATTAATAGGTTTGAAATTGTTCTTTGATCTGTTTGTACGGATGCAGAATTGCGTCATGGTGCTCCAACTTTTAAATTAGTGGTACACAGTAATCATAAAATTCTTTATAAGATGTGACATTTTAATCATACTTTACAGATCCTGAGAAAACAGGCAGGAGTTGTCAGCATTTTTGTATCTATCTTGCCTGCTTTTAAGTTGTGTATCATATTCCTAACTGGGGCCACTACCTCCTTATTCTTGTACTCTGCTGAAGCAAGTAATGCTTTGTTTGATGGAAGAGGGGTACTTTTCATCCAAGATGACTGTATTATATGCTAAGAAATTTTCTCTGTCCTATACAAAAACTTAAATGACTGTGTTAACATTTATTTTTTATAAACTGATGCAGAGGATGCCGTGTATCTGGATGACGAGAAGGAAAGGGAAGAATACGTCCTGAATGATGTTGGTATTGTTTTCCATGGAAACATCAATGACATAAAATTAAGAAGCTGGAGTTACGGTCAGGTGAGCTATTTAGACCTTCTCTGGCTGCTCCCAGCAGGACAGCAAGTAATTAATTGGCACCAGACTGTGGTTGAGACTGTGGTCTCTGGAGTGCATTATTGGTCTCTCCTTCAGAAAGACGAGGGTTATAATTTTAAAATTGTATGAAGTTGGTATATGCCTAATCCAGAAAAGCAATGATGTAATAGCTAATATTTAAAGATCTTGTTTTAGGGGCATATTTCAGATACAAAGAGGCTGCCTGTTGAAAGTTATGAACATTAGTTGAAGTTTCCACAGTAGCAGTGTTTCTGCTGTTATCTTATTGCTGCTTCAGAATCAAACCGATTTGGTGAAAGAGTAGAGAGATTTTTAATTTTTTTCATTTTTCAGCAATAGGTTGTATTGTTTTTTGACTCTTCCTTTTAGTTCTAGCAACTTGGCGGAAATTATTCTCATCTGCTCAGGGCTGGGTGGTCAGCTTGCCATGGGGTTCCTGTGGCAAACTGGGATTTAATCCCAGAGTTTTAAATTTCCTTGCCACAGTGACAAAGAGGGGAACCTCTCCCTTTGCTGCCTGGAATTGACAGCACCAGTCTCTAGTGGCCTCTTGCAGCCTGGGGGAAACCGCCTCTGCCAGGCTGGTGAGCAGTATTGTTGTGCCTTTAGTAACATCAGACTCCTATTGCTTGCTTGCCTATTTTACCTCAATATGTTTGTAAGCACTAACCAGCCTGAAAATCCCTACGGGAGGAAAGAGTTAAGTTGTTGTGTGAGAATGGGGAAAAAGGTATTAGCAAGCAGAATCAAAAGGAGCAAAACTAACCCCAGCTGTCACTCACAGGGGCTCCAATGGACAGTTATTGGACATGATGAACTCTGGTCATCTCACCTCCTGGATTTTCTCAACAGCACAATTAAGAAAGTATTGAAGTATTCCCCTAATGCTATGGTGATGGATCCATGCAGTTTTCGTGGCATCTCCCTGGTGCAGCCTTGTAGAAGAGGCCTTCTTGCTTTTCTTGCTTTCCCTCAGCTAAAGACAACCTCAAATCTTGAGCTGGATGGATTGCCAGTGTGCTTGCCCTGGAGAGCTCTTTGAACTCACATCTCTCTTATTTCCTTATTTAAGGGTACAATTTCGTCTTTTTTCCTGCAGCAGCACTGCCTTGGGGAGTTCCTGCCTCTGCACCATTCCTTTGGTTGTGTCAGTGCCCTTGTTTGTGGGGTCTGACTGTCATCTTGAGTGATCTAAAAATAACCCTTAAATAAGGTGGAGGGGCGGAAGAATTCCGTGAGCTGATGATGCCTCTGATATAAGAGATGTAGAACCAGATCCAGAGGCCAAAGCAGGGTGTGCATTTAAGTTGACCAAAAATGCCCCCTCCTGGCCCTTCCTTCCCCCTGCAAGTGCTTGTGCAGCTGTGCAGTTGAATCAGACTGGAGAGCTAATCTAGCTGAATAAGCATCTCCTTGATTTTTATTTTTCTTTTCTTCCCCTGGGTTATTTTTCAGGCTTGCTTTGTTCCTAGATTTGGGGTTCACCCCTTAACAGATGTAAGGGGGAGCTTGAGAGGGGAATGAGTGGCTGGAGGCGGACAGTGCTGCTTAAACCAGCTGCTGGATTTATGTCCTAAGAAGCTAAATTCATGGCCTGTGGTGGCTTGGCCCAAGGTGCTTATATTCTGCAAATCTGTCACCTTCCTGACACAAACACCAACGTCCCTTGAGAAACTGCATTATTTATTTGGTTTTGCTAGGAAGTAGTTCTGGCTAGGAGGTTAGGGCTGTTCCATATCCCTTTGTCATGCACTCTCATTCCTGTGTTGTCTGAAATTGGAGGACCTGATGTCCACACTGCTGTGGTGCACCTTTTGCTGTCACTTGCCTGTGTGAAAACTGAGTGTGGCAGATGGACCTAGAGGGGGCCCAAGCCAAGAATTTTAATGGAATCGATCATTTTGTATGGGTGTAACAGACATCTCAAACTGCACAACAATGGGAAAATATTCTTCTGGTTCCCTCACTTTCACTGAGATGGAGGATGTGATGTTCCTGATCTTACCCTGACAATTTCCAACCATTAAAGACAAGCATCTCCCTCATTTTCAGCAATCCTGGATGTTAAGAAGAGCATTGATGTGAGTGAGTAAAAGTATTAGCAGCAAGGCCTATATTACGGATATATCATACAAGTACGCATTTTGTATTTATGATATAGAGCCCTGTACAACAGTGCAAGTTAAAAGCATAAGGCCACATACAGTCATAGAGGTGGAATGTATATGGTCATATACAAAAATACAGTTAAGCTTGTGCATGGTAATATTCTTGGGCTAAAAAATTGCTTTGAACAACGACAGCTGGAAGCTTTAACACAGGTTGTAAATTAAAAAGGAACATAGAGTTCAAAACTGGGTTACTAGTGGGAGATGATTCTCACAGCTGCTGTCTTTAATGAGCAGCATCAACATGAGAGGAAGAAAGGCAAGAAAAATGGACCAAGGAAGAAAAAACAACAGACCAGTTGAAACATGGCTGTAATGAATTAGGATGGAGGTATTCCTTGTAACATGACTATGATTCCTTTATTCTAAGAAAGTGTAAATACCCAGTCACTCAGAAAAGCCCACAGGGGATTCAGGGGAAATTTGGCTTTGGAAGAAATCTAGGCACATAGGAATATTCTAGCTGAGAAATGTCAGAAGTTGGATATTATATTGATCATTTAACGTTGTTTTTTTTGTGAGAAAAATAAAATAAAACAAAACAGGTGGGCATAGAGTTGTTGTCGCCGTCGTGAATCATCTCATGTCCACACGTTGAGCTGCATGAGCTTTGCAGCCCACTGTGCAAACATCATTTTATGGCACCTGCCATTTGGTCAGACCAGGCAACGTGAGATCAGACCTGCCTGCAACTGAGCTGTGAGAAATATGACCCTTATTCAACCAGTGCAAAAGGTGATACAGATGCTCTTACTGTGATTTAAATGGCAAGTCATCTATTTGAAAAAGGTTAGCATGAAAGCAGAATGCCCACTGAAGGCCAGCCCGACTAAATGCGTTGCTCTGTAACACAACGCACACCTGTGTGTAGACAGAACCCCTTTGCCTGTGTGTTTTCTCATGCCTTGTTTTGCCATCTGCAGTCTTTCCCAGGTGGCTCTGCCAAAGTTCCTTGGTTTAATTCCATTTCAGCTTGTGTTGAGCAGACAACCTGCATCTGGCCCAAGTTCACTCACCTGTCCTGGCTGCCTACTGCTGCTCCAGTTCCTCTGACATTTCAGGGCTGTTCAGCCTTGTGAGTGCTATGTCTATTCCACTTCCCTCTGGATAGCATTTTCATGCCACGATTGAGAGCAGGAAACTGATTTAGTTTGATTTAATGTTTTTAAATCTCTGGATATTGAAGAAGGGCAAAACTGGCTTTAGAGTTAAGGCTACTCTGCATCCTACACTACTGCAACAGTGTAAGGCAGGTAGACTTTACAGCTTGTCCTGTATCTCTTCTCCTGTTAATCCAGTTATTTCACAAGCATTCATGTCACTTTGTAACTGTTAAGGTGGAAGGCAGCAACCCTGATAGCAATTTCTTTCCTCTTTATTTTTCCTGTATATGCTGGCAAGATTGACAGTGTCTCATAAACCATAGATGAGAAAGATTTAATTTGCAGGGTAAACTTCTTATTGATTTAACTCGGGTCTTAGGTAGTGCTGATGACTTGAAATGCAGAAAGCAGATTTTGATCCCAGGGAAAGTGATAAATCATTGGACCAGACCAGAAGAAAAGTGAACTTCAATCAGGAAGGACGGCTATGAGGGCTCAGAGTTTACATTATCTGTTGTGAGGATTCTCTTTGGGAAGGAGGGTCTCCAATAGCGTGGTCATTCACCTGAGATTATTTACATCACATGCTAGTGGAGTGGACTGAAGAGTCTACCATGCAATTATTCAGCTTCCCAGGGATGATACAATATTAGGAGTAGGTCCCTGGGAACACTGGCCCCTCTTTCCCTACTTGCCCAAACACCATGAATTCAGTTTTGCTCAGACTATAAGGTGTTACTTACTAGTGAACATCTGCTCCAGAGGAAGGAATTCAGTGCAAGTGTAGGTGATGATGAGAGAGATGTGCTGCCTTGGAGGATGTTTGCTGGAAAGGATCCATACTGCAGTGGTACCCTGAGCGATGAGAGTCAGGCAGGCTCAGGGCAGGGGATTTTCCTTGGGCAGGAAATGGCTGAGGGTGGTGAAACACGGTGGTGTCTCTGCTTTCTTGGCTTATACCAGAGGTCGGCTGCTGGCTGTAAGGGAGAGGCCAAAGGGTACATGGGCTTCCGGGATTTCACCGCCATCCCTCCCATCTTCCCTGCAGCATCAGCAGCAGTCTTGGGTCTTTGGGGCTTCCTTTTCAGCTCTCTGGCCTCACCCTTCCCTCTCCTCTGCCTCTCCCTGAGCTGCTGAAGCAGCAGCTTGGTCTGGGCTCTTGCTCACTTTCTTCAGGAGGCAAAACTCAGATTGTCCTCATCTGCCAAGGAGCCCTAAGCCAGGATGTGGACAGTTGCAAAACCAATCCAGTTCTAGTTGCAGCATGAGAGCAAAAATCCTGTTAGCCTGAATCATATATTTAATGGTGCAAACGTAGAACACAAAGCCTAACACAGCAAGGGGGACAAGGCCTGTGGAGTTTCTGTCATAGCCTTGAATATTAATATAAGATTGTGTTTTCAGTGAATCCTAGAAGATGTTTGTTTTATTAATATGCATTTCCCTGTCTCCTGACGTTTTCCAGAGGACAGAGTTATTTTCCTTTGCTATGCAGTTTCTCCTAAGGAAAATGAAATACATCACAGGGCAAGTTCTGTGACAAATGGTTTCTGGTCTATTTAGGCACCTCTGCCCTCAATTCATTCTTGTGCTTGTTCATGCTGGATCGAAGAAACTGTACCTTTTTACTCTATTTTTGAAGAAGACTACTTTAGGTCACTTGGTATTTTTTATGTCTAGGTTTCATAGACCAGGACTAATCCATATAATCACCTTTTGGCTTGTCAATTTTAAACATATTTAAAAATTAATTTTAAAATGTAAGTGTCTTCAAATGAACTTTGGCAAACCATTTATTGTTCAACTTCCCAGCATTGCATTGGCTGTGTTAGAGAAGTCCTGAAATTAACAGGTCTGGAATCTGTGAAGGACATGAAGTCCTTCACAAGCAGACTAGCTTCTTGTAGTTATTATTATAATATCTTCCTATTATATACCTGTTAGCACTTAAAATTTTATGTCCTGTCAGAAAGGTTGTGTTGTCATTTTAACCTTCTGGAAACCAGACTGAGACTGAATTGAAAATGACACTGTCTTTTCCCTCACAGCCTCTCACATTTTTTTGCTATATATGGGCGATTATTCTAGAAGAAAACTTGTATTTTTAAACACAGAGCTTTGACTTGACCAGCTAATTTTGATGCTGATCAGTTATTATAACAACAATGAAAAAGAACTTTTCCTTTGCTTTCCAGAATAAAAAGTGATGCATTTTTCCCTCTGTTTCCCTTTTTATTTTCTTTTATCTAGTTTGAAGAAAACATTCTGGATGCTTGCCTGTTCCTGATGGACAAGGCAGAACTGGAGCTCTCTGGGCGTGGAAACCCAATCAAAATCTGCCGTGTTGCCTCTGCAGTGGTATGTAATGGATGCCTAATATGTGTCAGAAGCGACCCGTAAATCAAAGCCAGACTCATTTAACTGGTCCTCATGCCCCGATGTGCTCACTCCAACAGGTGCCAGACCAATTGTCCATTCTGACCTCTGGCATTTTATTTTGCTGCACTGAAGGTGACGTACTTATGTCAGTTCATCACCTTTTCCTGAGAATGGTACTTCACTGGTAGGAAATCCACTTTTAGACATTTCATTCCAGGCATGATAGCATTTCTTGTGACACTGTGCTCACTTTCTGGTAGCTAAGATAATTGAGAAAGCTATTTCTGCCATGGACAGTAAGGCAGCATGATGGGTGGAAGTTAGGATAGGGAACTGAGAGACTTTATGTGGACTTCAGCGCTAACCTCAATAGGGTCTTAAGACACAGCCAAGCCCTCTTTGGGTTCACAAACTTTGTGCTATTCTGCCCTTAGGGCTTCCACAGTCCCTGCAAGAGGGACCCTTTACATCTGGTGGGTGTTACTGTGGCTGATTTTTAAGCCCCAAATGGCCTAGTCAGGCTGTGAACATTTATGTGTGCTACCTTGGCCCCAGAAAAAAACACCGTGAGAGCTTTCCTCTTAAATATGGGGTCCACAAAACTTACCACACTCAGAATGGAAGTACCTAAAATAACCAGAAACAAAGAGTAAGGAGAAGACTTTTCACATCTCCATTCTTTCCAGCTGCTAGGCACCAGGAGTCATGCTGTGGGTACAGAAGCAGCCCCATCCCTAATAATCAAGATGGAAGACTCATCCAGGATGTGGAAGGCAGAGGCTGAGTCGTCTCCTTTGCCTTTGCCTCATAGAGGTCTGAACTGATGCCTTCTGGTTCCCAGAATGATATTGTAGTAGTCGAGCTAGCATCATTAGATGTTCTCCCAAGTCAGATACTAAAATACACTGTCCACAAAACATGGCTACTGGACACGGATGATTTCCTTTAACCCACTTGTTACATCATTTGCCCATGCTTTAAAAGAATGAGCTCTTTGTCTTAGATTACATTGAAATGGGATCTGCAGCCTCAGTGCCACATGCTGAATCTTGCATAGCGCCATATTAAATAGAATAGCTTCAGCAAGAAGTGTTGAGAACACCCCCACTTTTCTTTCTCTTTTAACTTTTGGTTAGTTCTTTCATGCCAGACATTAGAAATATGGCTTCAGACCTTCAGACAGAAGTAAGAATTGAATGTGGTTCCCTCTTCAGTGGCCTAGTAGATGTAAAGGGTCCCTCTTGCAGGGACTGTGGAAGCCCTAAGGGCAGAATAGCACAAAGTTTGTGAACCCAAAGAGGGCTTGGCTATTACTTAGGTTTTGAGCCACTCAGTCATTTTAGGGAGGTGGAAAAGTTTACCATTGGAAATCCAGGAGTCAATGGCCTTTAGGTCTAATCTGCAGGATTAGGCCATAGCTAGATGGGAGTTTTGGCCATCTGAAATCTGGACCTCAGTAAGAAGTGACCAAGAGATTTTGAATTCCCACCCATGTTCCTTACCCTAATTCTTGCTCAAGTTGAAATATGGTAGAGCTGAGCTCTTCTGAGGAGGTGCCCCCATGCTGGGGTCCTTCTGAGGCTTCCTGGCATTGCAGAGCAGATAAAGTCACCCCCTTCTTCCTCTCTTTACAGCCAGAGGAGAGCCTGAAGATCAACACACTGCCCTGTCCTTGAAATGCCTCTTTTCTTGGCGCGTTTGTCACAACAGGGAGATGGGCACAACCCCTTAACCCGTTGGTTATGACTCTGAATACTTATCTTTACTCCGTCCTAGAGTTCACAGAAAGTCAATTTTCTAATTATTAAACAGTAGTTAATCCAGCCAAAAGCTTTTAAATGAGAATTGTGATTTATTTGGCTGGCGTGTAGCTGTTCCATATTAGCATAATTAAAAGGTACAGAGCGAATGAACGTTTTGCACAGCCTCAACTGGTTCGGTTCAAATTGCAGCTAGGAGATGTATTGCTCGTTAATGTCAATCAGTATAGCCATTAGTCAGCAAAACTTCTTGCTTTGTATAATCTTACCAGGGGAAAACTTACACAGCACATTCTTTCTTGTTTTCATGTGTGCTGGACCGAAGAAATTAGTTTCTACTCTAAAAATAACAGTGGACTCATTCTCCTCTCGATGCTCTGTAAATCAGGAGTGATTTTATTAAAATCTCAGGACTGATACAGACAGAAAAACAGATGATGTTAGGAAAGAATCCAGCTTAATATTTCTGAGGCTTGCTTATCAGTGTATAACTGATCATGCTTATTAAAAATACACAGCAGTAAGCATGTTTAATGTTAATAAAACTTACTAAACTGGCAACATGGATACTAAGTGTGGTGATTTAATGTCACTATTATTTTTAAGTGTCTGACCTTCACTCAAAATTGTTCGGTGATGGAGAATCCACAGCCCATAGCAAGACTATTCTATTCATTTCCTACCTTCATAATTAAACATTTCTGTCTTCTAGCCTAAACTTGGCTATATTCAGTCTCTCCCATCCTATCTTTGTCTGCTGGATCAAAGAGCTCTTATTCTGTCTCTGACATCCTTAATGCTCGTTTCCTTTGTCTTCAGATCAACTCCAGGGATGATAATGGTGTGATTGCTGGATCCTGGGACAATACGTACACTTATGGAGTCGCACCTTCAGCCTGGACGGGAAGCGTGGACATTCTCTTGGAGTATTACAGTTCTAAGCAACCTGTGCGATACGGCCAGTGCTGGGTCTTTGCCGGTGTCTTCAACACATGTAGGTATCCCTGAGAAAAGCTGCACCCTGCTACGTGATTCTTGCATAACAGAGAGAGCTTTCAGGTTAAACTAACTAAAATACTTCCTGGCTCTGTGGTGTTCAGGAGTAAATAGTAGGGATGCTTAAAAATACATGGCTAAAATAGATGCTCTTAAATAAACCTCTGGCATCTTCTTCCATTCGGCTGCTCTTCCACACAAATCTGTTAACTATTTATTTGTTCAGTAAAATCTATTCAATCACTCATGAGGGTAAGTTTGGGAGAAAGTAAGTTAGTCTTTTGGCACACTCCACATTTCTGTTAGGAAATCTGAGATGAACAGGGGGCTTGTTATGTAGACCTACAACATGAAACTATTACCCAATATGGGATATGTGATGGTTTTTCTGCTCCAGAAAGGCCAAATCTCACCTGCCAAGGATTGTTCCTAGTAAAATTGACGTGCACGGTCTCAGCATCTGTCTACTGAGCACTGTTAACATTTTCTATGGAGTTTGTGAGCCAGAACAATGGGGAAAATGCTGGTCTACTTTATGAATTGTGTAGCTCTACAAAGTTAAGCCTAATTCACTTGCTCGAACTAGAGTTTCAATGTTGCAGCAAACAGGGTGTTGCAGGTTGTAAAACCCAGTAAGGAAAGTGTTGGATTGCTCCCATTTTTTTTACTGTCTAGAACTTGCTAACAGCAGCATCCCAGATGAACACTACTAATACACTGGAACATACTGCAGCATATTAGGAGTCAAGGAAGACTCTGTCAGTGTAAGAAATGTGCATTATACAGATAATAGGGACCAGACATTGGAAGGAATGCTTATGTCAAGTGCCAATGTAGAGCCAGACAAGCCATTCCTATGCTTATGGCACTAGCCAATAGAAGAAGCTGGATAGAAACTAAAACTGTCTTTCTTAAGCCCAGATGATCTTCATTAGAGACACTTACAACATATGCATTTAAGTATCAAACTGGGGGGGACCAGCTCAGCTTAGGACCAGGGGGACACAATGGGTATTTCTGTAGGCTTGGAGCCTACTTTTTATCAAGTACTTTTCAGCCACAGCTGAAGGTCTAAGTTTTGGTCCTTGTATTTAAGACATGAAAAGGAAATTACAGAAAAAATCTCTGTGAAACCTTTCGCTTTTTCATCTGACGCAATACTGTCACATGGCAGAAGTGTTCACCAAGCCACTTTCCATCATTTATCAGCAGTCCTGAATAACCAGGGAGGTCCCAGTAGACTGGAGGTTTACAAACGTGATGCCCATCCACAAGAAGGGCTGGAAGGAGGATGCAGGGAACTACAGGCCTGTCAGTCTGATCTCGGTGCCGGGGAAGGTTGTGAAGCAAACCATCCTGAGTGCCATTACGTGGCACATGCAGGACAACCAAGTGATCAGGCCCAGTAAGCATGGGTTGATGAAAGGCAGGTCCTGCTTTACAAAGCTGATCTCCTTCTGTGACAAAGTGACCCACTTAGTGGATGAGGGAAAGGTTGTGGATGTTGTTTACCCGGACTTCAGTAAAGCCTGTGACACCGTTTCCCACAGCATTCTCCTGGAGAAACTGGCTGCTTATGGCTTGGATGGATGTACTCTTTGCTGGGTAAAAAACTGGCTGGAAGGCTGGACCCAAAGAGTGATGGTGAATGGAGTTAAATCCAGTTGGTGACTGGTCACAAGTGGTGTTCCCCAGGGCTTAGTACTGGGGCTGGTTCTCTTTAATATCTTTATCAATGACCTGGACAAGGGGATCAAGTCCACACTCAGTAAGTTTGCAGACAACACCAAGTTAAGTGAGAGTGTCGACCTGTTTGAGAGTAGGATGGCCCTACAGAGGGATCTGGACAGGCTGGATCGATGGGCGGAGGCCAATGGTATGAGGTTTGACAAGGCCAAGTGCCGGGTCCTGCACTTGGGTCACAACAACTCCATGCAGCGCTACAGGCTTGGGGAAGAGTGGCTGGAAAGCTGCCTGGTGGAAAAGGATGTGGGGGTGTGGGTTGACAGCTGGCTGAATATGAGCGAGCAGTGTGCCCAGGTGGCCAAAAAGGCCAAAAGCATCCTGGCTTGTATCAGGAATAGTGTGGCCAGCAGAAATACGGCAGCAATCATCCCGCCGTACTCAGCACTGGTGAGGCCCCACCTTGAGTACTGCGTTCAGTTTTGGACCCCTCACTACAAGAAAGACATTGAGATTCTGGAGCGAGCCCAGAGAAGGGCAACAAAGCTGATGAGGGGTCTGGAGAACATGTCTTATGAGGAACGGCTGGGAGAACTGAGGTTGTTTAGCCTGGAGAAAAGGAGGCTGAGGGGAGACCTTATCGCTTTCCACAACTATCTGAAAGGAGGTTGTAGAGAGGTGGGGGTCAGTTTCTTCTCCCAAGTAATACGTGATAGGACAAGAGGAAATAGCCTCAAGTTGCACCAGGGGAGGTTTAGATTGGATATTGGGAAAAATTTCTTCACTGAAAGGGTTATCAAACATTGGAACAGGCTGCCCAGGGAATCACCATCCCTGGAGGTATTTAAAAGATGGGTAGACGTGGTGCTTAGGGACATGGTTTAGTGGTGGTTTTGGCAGTGTTAAGTTGATGGTTGGACTCGATCTTAAAGGTCCCTTCCAACTTAGATTCTACGTTCTATGACTCTATGTTGCTGTCTCAGTGAATATTATTATACTTCTCTTTACATTATAATTCTACCAAAAATGAAGGATATTAATCACCCATCTTCTGCAGGAAACATGGAAATTGAATAGTTAATGACAAGTTACAAGACTGGTTCTTCACCCCCAGGCAGCCCTGGACATCTCTGCATTTTCACTTTATTTTTGCCTGTCCTGTATATGTATGTTTCATTTTGTACATAATTTTCCTCCAATCTGGATAATTGAATTTCATAACTCATTTTGGTTACCTGAGGTAGTTCAAAAGCTATTCAAAATGGTAAGGACCTCGGAAATAAAGCTGTCTTCTGACCACCTAGCCTTCTGCTGCTGGCACACGCTTCTCACAGCTGCATTGGGGGATGCAGTTTCAGGTTTCTCTGCTTCTCTTTTGTATATCTGGAGAGGTTCCTGTTTTGATTTGGGGACGTGCTGGCAGGTGCTTTGTCCTTCAACACATGAAATGGTTCGTTTTATTCCTGGTGCAGCAGGGTAATAAGCAATCACGCACATCCAAAGAACCTGAGAGGCATCTACTTCCTTCATTGGCTGAGGTTGCATGGTCCATCCTTGATGATCCTCAGCCTCTGCACAACACAATAGGTTTGAAAAGGCTCTTGCAAATGTTTCCTATGGTTGCAATTTGTTGCAGCAACTTCCATGGGCCTCTTTCTCTCCTCTGCCCATTGCCTCATTTGGATTTCTGTAGGTCACAGACACACACACCAGTTCTCCTACCTTCCCCCAACACTGGCCCCGAATCACTGCTTTGTAGTATTTTGCCTGCAGGCCACTGTGAAACTGGGGCAATGCAGCAGAGGCCTGGAGCCTACTGTGTTAAATGGAGAGGCATATTTATCTGCGGCAAAACTAGACTCGGTTTGCTGGCTAAGTTAGTCAAGTCAGAGACCTGCGACTTTGTACTGCAAGCATTGCTGAAGTATAAAGTTTGTTGAGCACTATGAAATGAAAATGTTGTCCAGTAGCTGATCTGATACATAGCCACCGACACGTCCAGCTGCTGACCACTGCACAGAGAGGACAACAAAAATTTGAACAGCTGCATGCAACTAAAAGAGTTGTTTTGAGCTGATTTTGAGTCTTTCTCAGCTGGCAACGTTTTATCATAGTGACCACTCCAGATTTCCAAGGTTACTATATTGTACACTCTGGATAATCATCCATTAAAAATGCTAAAACATTCTGAAAAATGGTCATTAATCTTGAAATTGTCAGACAAATTATTTTCAATGAGCCCTGATGGCTCATGTGCTGGAAGCCTGGGAGGGCACTTGAATTAAGTTCAATCAATAGGTACATATGGTATTGGATACATCCAGGTAATTTGTCATCCAGGAACTTGAAATGAATGTGCAGTGTTACACTTTATTGGGAATCACAGTAGTGACACTAATGAATGTACAAAACCCAGCAGTAAAAGCAAGGGCTTCGCAGCATCAGAGCTATTTATAAATAGGATTTTCAATAAAATTATTTTCCCTCTCCAAAAAAACCCCTCTGTTTTCTGCAGAACAATGTTGGCTCTTAAATTGGAAAACAGGAACTTTTTTTTGGCTGAGACACAAATTATTTCATCTGGAGAAGCTGAGATGATGCTTCAACCTGCAGCCCCACTCCCCTCTTGGGGCCATGTTCCTTGCCTATTTATCAGCCTGGGTGCATCACAAACACAGAGGCCTAATGATGCACAACTGCACTTCAGACATAGCCATAGTATTTCCACATTTCTCAGATTTACCACTTGTCAAATGGGAAGAAGAGCCATCAGTGCTACATTGTAATGATCTGAGATTTAGGGGTAGGGGCTTTTTTTCCTTTTGGATCTTCCTTTTAAGATCCTTTATGGGAAGGGACTATTGACTTCAAAATACTATTACTTAGCAATCAATAAAAATTATGTAATGCATTTTCTTCAGACTCTAACTCTGACATTTCACTTGCAAATAATGCAGTTTTTCCCTTGTTAGCGATAATTTTCTGCTTTATTATTTATGTTCTCCAGATCTCTTCTGACAGCAGATGCCAAACAGAAAAACTCCAAATCAACAAGAAGGAGATACTTTCTATTAATTTTCTTTTTAGCACAGACTCCTGATTCTCCTGGGTTACTGATACTGGAAGATCTAATATATTTTGTCTTTCTTGCAAGCTCAAACTTATTTTTCTTTACACCACATTTGGTCATGCAGTTGACCCATTGCACCCAGATTTGCCCTTTAAAGCTACAGTGCTTTCACTATGCAAGACTATTCTGAAACTATTGGTAATCAGCTGTTTAGGTTATAACCATTGTACCATTACACATCTTGAATGCTCATCATTTTGGGAACAAATGAAATATTGAATATATTCTGTATAAAGACAGATAGGAGGAATTATTTGGGTTGATTTGACTGAGGTTTCCCATTTTATTCTAGTTATTAATAGTTTCTCTCTACTCATCCTGTCACCCACACTCTTCAAATTTGTCCTTCTTGTCACATTTCTCTCTTTGCTACAGTTCTGAGGTGCTTGGGGATACCTGCAAGACTCGTTACCAACTATTCTTCTGCCCATGATAACAATGCAAATTTACAGTTGGACTTCTTTCTGGATGATGAAGGGAAAGTAGACACCAAAATTACAAAAGACTCTGTCTGGTGAGTTCTCCTGGAAAATGCCTTTAATGTGTTGACTCTATAAGTAGTAAATAACATGACAGTAATACCTGTGGGGTTTTTTTTCATTTCTCTGTGCATTAAAGAACACTGCAAGCTTATGTAAAACAGAATGAATGGATTGTTAGTAGGCTGACTAATATGAAGTGTTTGTCACGTAAGGAGACAAACCCTAGGGGATCCCACTACTAATGTTACCATACAGTGCACATTCAAGCACACTGGAGGAGAGCTGGATGGGTTTGTGCTTCTTAGGACCAGGCCATTTCTCAAAATGGGAAGTCCATCAGTCTGGAGCTAGGCACAAAGGGATACCTCAGTATCTATGGAAAGACACCCTACTTGTTCTGCTTCTGCCAAGTTCCCATATTTGCAGACCAGTTTTACACTGTGTACATGCAGTCACTGTCACAAATAGGTACTTTCCAAAATAAATCCAGTTCAGCTGAAAAAGAAACAAGCCAAGAAACAAGTTACTGAAATGCTATTGCCAGGTTTGTAAAAAGAAAACTCCCTAGGAGCAAGAAATGGAGTCTACGTATTTTTTCAGAGAAGGCAGTTCTCTAACTTGCTCCTCAAACTCTTACTGTCTCCTGTCTGACAGGAGAAGTGTAGCATATATTGATTATATGCTCTGTTCCATAGAAATTATGTGTGGGTTATTTGGCCTTAAGCTTCTCCTCCTCAGAGTGAAACAGTGAATGTGACCTCTGTATTCCTATATTCAGGAGATACTTGTCCTATTCGGTGTTAATATACCTGATTTGTGTCAATGATATCATCAACTCATCAGCATAGCTGCTCATCAGCATGTTTTATTAACAGCATAATCTCTGGAAATCTTTATATTAAAACTAATAAGCCTATTCTGTGGTGGAGAAAATGACCGAACATGTTGCTGTAACCTTTTTTATGCAATTTCCATAATCTGCTACCAAGAGGGAATCTAAGGAAAACAATTAGGTTCATTTACATCTGAAGCTTGTATCACAGCATCACAGAATAGTTGAGACTGGAAGGGACCCCTGGAAGTCATTCAACTCCCCTACTAAAGCAGGGTCAGCTAGAGCAGGTTGCTCAAGGCTGTGTCCAGTTGGGTTTTGAATATCCCCAAAGGTTGACACTCTACAATCTCTCTGGGAAATTTGATCCGGGGTTTGACTCTCCTAAACCTGTTCCTGCATGCTCAGACAGTGTCTCTGTATTCCTCCTGGTAACCTGTCCTTCCATTTTTTGTGCACTTCTTTTTAATGTTTGATTTTAGTTGGGACTACCTTGTTCACCAAGTAGGCCTTGTTCCACTTTTGGTTTATTTCCCGCACGTAGGGATGAACCATTCTTAAGCTTGGGGGAGGTGACCCCTGAAAAACACTCAGATCTTCTAGACCCATCTTCTGTCCACAAGTGCCTCCCATTGGATTCTTCCAAGCAGGACCTTAAACAGGCCAAAGCCTACTCTCCTGAAGTCCAGGGTTGTCATCCTGCGACTTGCCTTGTTTGCTCCTGTTAGAATCCTTGGGGGTTCCCAGTTTGCTAGCTGCATCTGGTCCATGTGACAGCAGGACCTCAGTACCTCTCATGCTGCTGGTCCTTCTACAGCTCACAGAGCTGTGAAGGAATAGTCACTCTTCTGAAACCTCCTGTGCCTATAAATCATATAAAACAAGACCCAGTGACTGGCTGCCCCACTGCTCAGTCTATGTATACCCAGTAATGGATTATTCCTGTGCTTCAGACTTGTCACTGGCTCATCTCTTCTTCTTCTTCCCTTGTCCTAATCTGATCCATGAAACAATTCTCACCCACTTTTGATATTTCCTTTTACTTCCTTACCTCTCTGCTTCCCAGCTGTTTCCCAAGACTTCTTAATTCAGTTCTGGCTTTTTTTCCATTCTTTTGGGGCAGGGCCAGATCATCAGCTCCACTGAAATCCATATGGAACTTCACATAAGCATTTCATCCTCCCATCTTACGTTTGCTTTTCTTTGGCTTGATTACTTTTCAAACTGCCTTGTTCATCCTTTCGTTCTCCTGGTGCATTTATTAGTACATTGTGCACATAACCCTTTGGGCATGACTTACTATATTACACGCCTCTTTTCATTTCTCCTCTGTGTCCTTTCTCTTCATTACTCTGTAACGCTCCATGGTAGCCCACATGCTGACTTTAAATGGCTTGTGTCTTAATCTTGATTTTACTTTTAATGTTTCTTTTATTTCTTTTTTTTTTTAAAGGACAAGATCAAGGTATTTATAATGATTTTTTAAATGTATTTCTCACTTTTATTTATATTGTCCTGAAAACTGGAAGCAAAGCTCTTTTTCTTTATTAATATATCATTTCTATTGCCTTGTACTGCTAGAGCTGATCTGTCTTCAGGTTTTAAATACTGTCAGACTTCAGGGATACTCGGAGCCAGGATTTTTCATCCAATGAATCTCTGAGTGTGGGACTCCCTCTGAATGTTGTCTGACATTTATTTATATTTATTAAAGATCATCTTCTCCCTAAGGATAGGAGACAACATCACCACCACACATATACAAAATTACACAGACTTTGCAAAAAGTTATTTTTATAAAGTTGGCCGGATTTGGGCCCATCACTACTGCCTCTGTCCCCTTACTTTGTTCTCCTTGTCTTTCTTAATGATGATATAAAGACACTTAAAGAATATTTCTCTTGGATGGGAATCAAACTCACTCCTGCTGTGAGGTCCAAGCAGACCGATGTCAGTACTGCAGCAGAAACTTGCTCGAAGTCACCTGGCCTCATGATGGTTCATCCAGGTCCAGGCCCATAGAGAAAGCCCTTCTGAGACCTCTGCTCTCCCATTCACTTCCAGCCCACCTTTCTCTAATTTCTCACTAAGGTTACCAGTGCCTCTCTACCCCAATGCCTGAGCTTATTAGCTAATGAAAGGGCAGCAGCTGTTTCCAGCATGTGCCTGTCTCATAAGCAATACGAAGTACCCTTCCTAAATTGTCTTCCAGGCATGAAACCCACCTGGTCATATTTTATTAATTTCCCCATTGCTTTGTTTAGTCTATTCGTAATTATCTCTGTAAATATTTAATGGTCACTACATTGATCTGTGTAGCCATTCTTGCTTTCTTTAATGTTTCAGGCTTGCTGTAGAATATAAGAACTACAGAATAAGTTTAGCAAATTATGGCTGCAGAGCCAGCTCCTCAGCTGTGCTCACTTCTACCAGAGAGAAGTTTCTGCTACATTTTGGAAAGGCAAATGTTCCCCTCATCCTCCTTTCCTTAATGCTCATGACCTTTACAAATAATGTCTTTCTGTCTATTCACATTAAATATCCATAAATGTATTTGTTATTTGCATGGCAGCTGACCTAAAGAAATTGCCGTCCTGTTGCGCCCAACAGTACACCAATAGAAACCAGTAAGAAAGGTCCTGTCCTCTAGGATGAATATAGAAAAAATATAGAAAAAACTGTATTACCTAATTACAGAATTGAAGCAGATCTGCCATTTTCCACACTGTTATCCCCACCTTGGTTTTATCATCCTTCCCTCCTGCCTGCTCTTCAGGTTCTTCTTTCACAGAACACAAAGCCGATGACACATCTGAGCTTGATTCAAAGTGAACCAGTGAAGGTTTCAGGGCAGAGATTGTCTCTCTCACATGTTGACATAACAGTTTTCAAAAACCCACCTACCACAAAGTACGTCCCCAATCCTTGGTAGCCCTTAGCAAAGTTCTGCGAGCATGATTCAGCATTGACTACTCTCAGCAGCATCAAAAATTCTCTGAGTGTGCGTCATTTTCCTTGAATAATTCCTTTTTCTGTAGTGCTGCTTCATTAACTCTCCTAACTGACAAGTTTTACCCTGATCCAAGCTTTCATTTCCACTTTGAAATGTCTTGTTAGACAAGCCTCAGATCCTCCCGACTCCGCTCCATGGCTGGTTTTCACCTATTATTAATGAAATGGTCAGAGTTTAACAATCCCCATTTTGGTTGCTAATATCATTGCATGTACTAGGGGCTCTATCAGCAGCTACACAGATGTAATTTTATTCATATCTGCTGTAGGATATGTATAATTTGCAAGCAAAATCACCCCTTTCTCTACTCCTTTCTTCTTTTATTTTTTGCAGTAATGAAATTCAAACACTTTGCTGGCTTTACTGCAAGACCCTCTTCCTAGATTGTCTTTTTTTTTCTTGGTTGTGCTCTCCCTTGAGCACTGGTAACATTGCAGGAAGTTACAAGATCTGTCTTTCTTTACTGCTCATCTTTGAAACATTCTGGGCAGACTGTGATGGTGCTGTAGTGGGGTTTTTTTTCTTTTCCTGAGCAGCCAGTCAAGTGAGGACATTACAACCCTAAGCACCTAGATGAACCACTCTCAGAAATTCACCTTTCAGCATACTGTCCTGGGCCCTAAAGGCAAGACTTGGCCCACAGTGGTTGTAGGTGGGTTTTGTGGAAAGCTGTATGTTCTAGGAAGTCTGGCCTCCCTCACTGGCATGATAGACTGGGAAGACCTTATAAGGAATCCACAATGAGGATAGTGTTGTAAAGCCTATGCAGGTTCTTTTTCTCAACCAACATGGAAACCAGCTAAGCACGTTTGTTTTGAGCCATGAAAATAAAGCTACACACTGTATGTTATGGAGTTGATCCTGAAATGTCTTCAGAAGAGGTACCAAAGCTTCAGTCTTAATAGTTACAAAGCAGACCAAACTTCAGTGGCTTGAAGAAGATTCAAAGCTTGCTTTAGCAGGCAGACTGAAGTGGAGGTGTCTGGCTGGAAAGGGATTGTAGTTTGTGTAGCTCTTCATATACCCCAATAATCTCCAAGTGCTGGAAAGTTTTCCCAGAGACATTTGCATTCAGAGCACAGTAGAAGAAGCAAAAAGCTTCTTCAATTTGCAGTCAAGAAACTACAATGAAAGATTGCGGCCTTCAGGTTTTAACAGATAGGTACCAAACTTTTAGACTTAAAAATCCATTCTCTAGAAAGAACCAACATTTTCACCCCTAAATTGGCAAATGTTGTTATTGAAGCAATGGCAGGACATAAATACACAGGTTTGTTTTGGTCTGTATACCTCTTTCCAAGAATTTAATATTCTAGTCTCATCTCTTGTCTAAGGAACTATCATTGCTGGAATGAAGCCTGGATGACCAGACCTGATCTTCCTGTTGGTTTTGGAGGATGGCAGGTTGTTGATGGGACACCCCAGGAAACCAGTGATGGTAATATTGCTTTAAGTCCTCCTTAGCTCTCTTTCCAATGCCTGGGTTCTTTGTGGCAAACAATGAGCTGAGCCAGTGCCACCATATGGCGAGTGACAACTTCTTGCACCAGATAGCCACACTCACCTGTGCTCAGGGCCTTCTCCAGCTGGTGGCAGGTCTCGAGCAGTGTTCCTCAGGGCTCAGTTTTGGGGCCAGCCTTGTTTAATATCTTTATTGATGATCTGGA
>VYXH01012807.1:169130-189555 GCA_013397275.1 Burhinus bistriatus | reverse complement strand
GTAGGGTCAATGGTTGGACTGGATGATCTTAAAGGTCTTTTCCAACCTAAACAATTCTATGATTTGTTTTGAGCTCTGAAATAAACCTGTCCTTATTATAACACTGCTTATGATGCACGTGCACAAAATCCTGCATAAGAAGGGCCCTTCTCGGTACAGAAAAGATGTAGTCCTGTTGCCAAAAGTCGGTTTCTAAAATTTCAGAGAACCTACAGAGGAGCCTGATCAAATTAATTCTCCTTCATTATATGTCAGTTTCTGCAGCCCTTAGTAAACTTCCTGAGCAGGCAGTAGGCAGGAGAGAAAAAGTGAAAAGCCACTGCTATTTCTTCCCAGTCCTTGATTTTCTACTTCTTAAAAGACATTCTTAGCAAATTTGCAGTGAAATCTTTCTCAGCCTGTGGTATAACTGAGCCCTCCCAAAATTATCTGTTTTAAGCAAAACCAGCTTAAACTGCTTTTCAAGCACTTGAGATTTACAGAGACTTAAGGTACCAAAGCATTAGGTTGTTCCAGACTTGAGTCTGTGTAGTCTAGAGGGCTGGCAACAGAAATTAAGCTTTTTGCTTCTGGGTCAGGAATTCCCGTAAACTATTGAAAGGGTTCACCAAACCCCAAAGATTCTTTTTCTTTGAGCAAATATAACATTTTGACATGTTTTTAAATTAATTTAATCTCTCAGTTTCTCTGTCTTCTCCCCACAGGTATGTACAGGTGTGGCCCAGCCTCAGTTCAAGCCATTAAACATGGTCACGTTTGCTTCCAATTTGATGCTCCTTTTGTCTATGCTGAGGTACATAGCTGAAAATTTTTAGTGCATTGAGTGGCACCAGTGGGACCATCAGTGAGACAGAAGATAGGGGTCCACTGCAATTTATGGACTTAGAAGTTATTTTGTGTATACTCCATGTCAAAGAAAAATCTCATAATTATATTTTGACATGCAGGCTAGTAGATGTGATATAGCTGTAATGAATGACAGAGATTTCTCTAATCTCTGCTCACCAATGTAATAAGTAGAACAAGCTGCTCTGGCTCAGATGAAACTTCAGGCTGTGGTCATTTATCCATCCCAGATTCCAGCTGTGCTGGCAGATGAGTCACTAGCTCCAGCTGCTCATCTTCACCCCTTGTTAGCTGTTACCTCCTCAGGCTTGCCAGCAAAGCTGCTTATGTTAAGATTCTCCTGCTTATTTCAGTCAAAACAGTTGTAGTGTTTTTAAAGAGATCTTTGCTCACCGTGTTCATTTTGGCTGCAATGGGTCAAGGAGAGCTCACATGAGTGGTTTGACTGGCAGATCTGAGAGGGAAATATCTCCATGAGGAGCAAGAGGGACTTGTCTGGAGTTTTAACCTCTTGCACCACCAGAGCTGGTGTGCCCAAAATTGCAGCAACTGTAGAGCAAGTGTGTCTCTAATTGAATTGTATATAGCTTAGGACAGAGGAGAATAAAGACATTTTGTCTATGAAGCATTCCCTTCTCTACTGTCTAAAGCTTTTTGGTGCAAGAAATGTAAAATCATGCTCCTCAAGTCCAAATGGTATCTCTGTAGCCTACCCAAGTTTACACTGTCTGTTGTTCTGGAGCTGTGAATAGTAAAATGCATCTAGTCATTATTGTAGCATATGACTAATTTTAAACATGGGACTTCAACACAAGTAATTAGTGGGACTTCAAGTCAACATGTCATTGTTTTGAGGGGAGTTAGGCTGGCTTCCCTTCCTCTCTACTTCCACGTATCTCAATCCCTTTTCATTTAATTTTATAGGTGAATAGTGATATTGTTTACTCAAGAAGGGCAAAAAATGGAACCCAAGTGATAGAAAAAATTGACACAACCCATATTGGGCAGTTGATTGTGACCAAGGAAGTTGGGCGTGATGGAATGATGGAGATTACTGAGGAGTACAAGTTCCAAGAAGGTAACCTGAAATGGGATGGGACAATACCGGTGTAGATTTACCTCAGTCAGATCTTGGATGGTGGATTTACAAAACTCTGGCACTGAGGGAGCTTCATGAAAAGCTGCCAAGGTGCCCTCTGGAACTCTTTATTTGTAACTCCATCCCAGAAACACTGCAGATGCCTTGATCAGAGCACAGATTTGCTACTCAGTAATGCTTTGGACTGAGTAAACTGCAGTGAAAACATTGGGTAGTCACAGAATAACTCAAAGCATTCAAAACAATGCAAGGCTTTCTGTACAGCTGTTTAGACATTTCTTACTCAGACCAGATGTTTGCATAAAGTAAATCAGTGTAGCTCCATTAATATCCATTAAGCTACACCGATTTATCTGATATGACTTGAATCTTTAACACTAGCTCACTTGGAAGCTGTGAATTTCTCCTAATATTAACTTTACCACAGGAAGGTTCACTCTCCACATCCATTCGTTTCAGTTACCACAAACTATGGAACGTGTACCTTTGTGATCAGTGAGTGAGCTAATGCAGTACCTCTGTTTCTTTTCTAAATTTTATTTTCGTTCATTTCTAGGCTCAGAGGAGGAGAGACTAGCTCTTGAGACTGCTGTGATGTATGGCATTAAAAAGGAAACTACCCGAGATACCTTGTATCAGCCACAAACGGATGTTGACATGGACTTCCAGGTGCAAAAGGCAGTTCTTGGAAGTGACTTTAAAGTCACTGTAACTTTCAGGAACAAAAGTCAAAACTCCTACACTGCTACTACGTACCTTTCAGGCAACATAGTGTTTTATACAGGAGTCACAAAAAATGAATTCAAGAAACACTCTTTCAGCGCAAAACTGGAACCCTATTCATGTAAGACTTGCAAAGTTGTTTTCAAACCTGCTAGCTTTTTATTTTTTCTGTGTCATTAACTGTAACCTATGTCTCTACCCATGGGTAGAGACAATTTTAGTAGGTAGAGGTAAAATACTCTATTGGGTATCGGAAGACTCCACTCCTAACTCTGGCCCTGCTACCAGTGTTGTTTAGAGCTGAGCCTGTTTTCTTCAGGCTGTTGCTCCCTGCAAATGCCCTCTTACAGAATCACAGAATTGTAGGGGTTGGAAGGGACTTTTGGAGATCATCTAGTCCAAACCCCTGCCAAAGCAGGTTGATCTAGAGCAGATTGGACAGGAACGCATCCAGGTGGGTTTTGAATGTCTCCAGAGAAGGAGACTCCACAACCTCTCTGGGCAGCCTGTTCCAGTGCTCTGCCACCCTCAAAGTAAAGAAATGTTTCCTGATGTTGAGATGACATTTCCTGTGTTCCAGCTTGTGCCTGTTGCCCCTTGTCCTGTCGCCGGGCACCAGTGAAGAGTCTGGCCCCATCCTCTTGACACCCACCCTTTAGATATTTATAAGCATTGATGATATCCCCTCTCAGTCTTCTCTCCTTCAGGCTAAACAGACCCAGGTCTCCCAGCCTTTCCTCATAAGAGATGTGCTGCATTCCCTTGATCATTTTTGTAGCCCTCCAGTAGTTCCCTGTCCTTCTTGAACTGGGGGGCCCAGAACTGGACACAGTACTCCAGATGCGGCCTCACCAGTGCAGAGTAGAGGGGGAGGATGACCTCCCTCGACCTGCTGGCCATGCTCTTTTTAATGCACCCGAGGAAACCATTTGCCCTCTTGNCTGCTCTGCCCTCATCCACCCAGCCAGTCACACCATCGTAGAAGGCTATCAGATTAGTCAGACATGACTTCCCCTTGTTGAATCCACCTTGGCTACTTCTGATAAACTTATTTTCCTCCAGATGCTTTGAGATGACACCCAGAACAAGCTGTTCCATCATCTTTCCAGGGATGGAGGTGAGGCTGACTGCCCTGTAGTTTCCTGGGTCCTCCTTCTTGCCCATTTTGAAGATTGGGGTGACATTAGCTTTCCTTCAGTCCTCAGGCACCTCTCCTGTTCTCCATGACTTTTCAAAGATGATGGAGAGTGGCTTCGCAATAACATCTGCCAGCTCCCTCAGCACTGGCAGGTGCATCCCATCAGGGCCCATGGGTTTGTGGGTGTCAAATTTGCCTAAATGATCTCCAACCTGATCCTCCTCGATCAAGGGAGAGTCTTCCTTCCTCCAGGCTCTCTCTCTTACCCCCAGGGTCTGGGGTTCCTGAGGGCTGGCCTGAGCAGTAAAGACTGAAGCAAAGAAGGCATTCAGTAATTCCGCCTTCTCTGCATCCTCCGTCACTAGGGCATCTACCTCATTCAGCAGTGGGCCCACATTTTCCCTAGTCTTCCTTTTGCTACTGATGTACTTGAAGAAACCCTTCCTGTTGACCTTGACATCCCTTGCCAGATTTAATTCCAAGGAGACCTTGGCTTTCCTCGTTGCATCTCTGCATATTCTGACAATGCTCCTATACTTGACCCAAGTGGCCAGTCCCTTTTTCCACATTCTGTAAACTTCAACTACACCAAGCTGCATGTCTGGGAACTGTTAATTTTTCTTACTTAATACAAAAGAAAGCAAAACAGTGCAGGTATTAAGCTGCAAGGTATTGTTTTTCGTACCTTTAGTCTCCTAGCAATATCTCAGCAAGTGAAGGAAAAGTTCTGGTTCCCCAGGTTGTCATTTACAGGGACAAAAAGGTGAATATCTTCTCTTACCTAGTAGAAGCTGACAAGCTCTGAGTGGGTTCAAGTGCACATCTGGCTTTGGAGAACTGGGTGGTTCAGTATTTTGTATTTACAGTGATCTAAAAAGTTTGTGTGTAACTAGAATGTACCATTATAGAGCAGGGGCATTTGTCAGCTGGGCAGGAACCCCAAAGGTGAGTTGTCTTTACAGATACAGCATTTCCTTTTCTTAGTGCCCTCTGGACTGCAGTGGGGAGATCCTACCTCCCTCTTTTAACAAGAAAAGCAGTTCCTGGCAGCCTAGATCATGTGGCTGAGGGCAGGATTTTGCACTGCTCAAAGTAGGGAAGAGGGATGCTTTCCTTTTTTATTTTGGACATAGCCAATCTACTTCATGGTAACCATGGCAGCCCCATTTGGCAAACAGTCAGCAAGTGTTAAGGACCTGCTGTACTCCTAAGTGCTATGGAGCAGGCTGGTTGTGGATCTCTGACTTCTTCAGCGACAAGTGACTGCCAATCACTTGTTCTCCTGACAGGCCTGTGCTCTTGGGTCAGTGCCCCCAGCTCAGCAAAAGTGGTAAGAACAAGCTCTTATGGAGGCTAAGTCAGAGGATCCTCCACTTGAGTTCCCTACTGAGAGAATCAGGAGCAATGATTTTACCTTCTTCACACTGCTACTGGACAAAAGCAATCTCTTTTGAGGGCAGAGGGAGTGGCAAGACTTTGGGAGGCCAAACGATGGGCGTCTTGATCTGGGTCTAGTGCTAGATCACAGCAACCCTGTCTGACCTCAGAGCTTTCTCATCTGTCTTGTCTATCTCATCCCAGCTCAAGAGACACTGTAAGCCCTCTCTCCTCAAAAAGGACAAGTTTTGTTTCAGTGAGAAGCCTCCATGGAACCACAGTTCCCATGTGCCATGAAAAAATATCTGCTTTCTTCCTCACTTTGAGCATCATCTAAAACTGCACGTTTTTATTTGGAGCTGATTAATCTCCATAAAGTAGGAGTCCATTTATAGGAATCTACAGGTGAAGGTTAATAAAAATTCTGCCTCCGGTCCATAACAACCCCCTGACAGCTGCTTGCTGGTTCTTTCTAACTCCCCGCCCCATTTGCTGGGGTTCTGGAAATGGGCATTGGGTTGTTCCAGCACAGCCTATCGAAGCACACTGTGGGGGTTTACAGTGGCTTGCTTCAGTTATGAAATATTTGATCTGAAATACTGCAAAACTTTTGGAGACTTGGCCAGGTACAGTAAAAAAATCAATTTCAACTGCTCGATCTAAATTCTGTGCCACTTCTCTGACGGGGGAAAATTCAGTCGCCTTGTAGGAGATGTGCAAATACCTGCCACACTTCCTGGTTGTGATTTGTACTTGGTTTCAGGACTTACGTCTGGTCTTGCATCAAAGGTCTGTGTAAGGTATTATTACCTAAAACACAGCTTATGCAGTGCTTTGAGGCTCATCTAGCTCCTCTGTGCAAGAAATGAAATTAATAGATATTTAAGCATCACTGAGCCTCATAATTCATTTTTTCTAAGTTAAATAAACTGTTTTTTAAAAAGGTTCTTGAAACCATGCTGGAACTCTGAATTGACTGATGGTGAGTGAACACAGACTAGAGAGAGGCACCTGAGAGAACAGAACATGGGGGTTTTTGCATATGTACCAAAATTAGGTCTCCGTTACCATTACTGCTTCTGGCCAAGGGGACATGTTTTAAGGTATTACTACCTTTCAAGGTGGAAATTAGCTTATATCCAAGGTACAGTCATCCACTTGTGGAGCGCATTGTCCTGCAACAGGACAAAAAATCCTCACAAGTTATGCCATCTCTGAAGGTGACAGATAAAACTTGAGCATGAATTCTTTCACCTTTGCCTTGGAAAGGAGTACACGTGTGATCAGAAATGGTATCTGAGCAGGTGGGCAGTGTGAAGGGAGGCAGCATGATCATTTGCAACTGTGTGAGAGTACTCTGTCAGGGGTATGATGGTAGGATACCTTCTGAGGCACTCAGGTAGAATTTATAGTCTCCGTTGGCAGCAAGAAGTATATATATATATATATATGGAGGTAACAAAAAATTACAGTATAATAAAGGCATTCTTCCAGCTCACAGTACTGAAAGGATGAAGCAAACTAGGTTTTCAAACAGGAAGCAAATGCATGATTTTCAGAATAACGATTAAAGGAATTGTGTGGGTTGAAAACATCTTTGAGGATTTGAATAGCTTAAACCTTTCAGTGCCTTCAAAGGTGCTCTTGCATCTACTCGGTTATATTTAGTTTTCTTTCTTTTTTGAAAGGTTGTAAGACAACTCAGTGTTGTGTCTCCCTTGGCTTTCCCAGGTGCAGTAAGTGGTACTGGCAACTTACCAGCACAGCCAGTGCTAAGGAAACGGAAGAATGGAAGTCTATTATTCTTTTTTTTTCCTGTGGTGATTAAATTTAAACAGAAAAGTTAGTTTTTCCTTCCACTGTAAAGTAAATTTCTCTTCGATTGTAACTAATTTACTTACTTACTTACTTTACACAGATGAGAAATGCCTTGTCTGATTTATAAATTACAGTTTGGGGCATTATGGGAAATTATTTTACAAGAGATACAGAGTGAGAAAGAGGGAGGGAGAGAGGAAGGGAGGGGGAACACATCAAGTAAATTTAAGGCTGTCCTGGTAAATCCAGGTCAGATGGTCAACAAGGGAATAGCTTTGAAACCAAATCAAGGAACCGGTTTTGATGTGAGCAGATCAAAAGAGTGAAGAGGGGTGAATGTCATTTACGCAACTGAGTTCAGTTATCTCAGTGTGTACAGTATATGTCACATATAAGATACAAATAATGGATAACAGTAATGGAAGATCTTGATATGTTTACTAGGGTTATCATGAATATTTATAAAGACAAAAGCTCCAGATCTATATATTCTGCCCAGTTACTTAGTTAGCAGGTCTGCTTCTCTGCATCGCATTCTCACACCATTGTTGGCCTGGGAATTGCAGTTCAATATGGTTAAAATTAATGATTCCCTGCATCTCAACCATCTTGCTTAGGGGGACTTGTTCCTTGCAATAATTATTGTCAAGGAGCATGTGAAAGTTCTCTGGAGGGCATGCCAGTGACAGGAGGGCTGTCTTGCTAAATTTTGCAGGCAAGTCCAGTGTAGGACAAAGGCAGATATCTAGACATGTCCTGGAGAACAGGTGGTCTCCCAGGTAGCCTGCATAGGTTCACAACCCCCACTGGCTGCTCTGGTGGCATTCCTGGTGGCAACCCTCTGCCAGGAGGAGAGGCAGAGAAAACACGGGAATAAATTGAAAGAGCAAACATTTACAGGAGTGACACTGAAAAAGCTGGTTTGGACCCTTGTGCCCAGTAGCTATTTATTGCCAGTGTTGCTTCTCACTTATTTTGTGGTAGTGCCTAGAAAACAACAGTGACCTGGGTCCGTGGTGATGGGCACTGGGCAGAGGCTGTGCACAAAACCAGCCCTTGCCCCAGGGAGCTCACAGCCTAAAAAGAAAGAGGGCAAGATAAGAGGGGGAATGGTGAGGTAAAGAAATGAAGATAGTTTGGGCAAAAATATCAAAATCATTCTTTGGTCGTGGGCCACCTTTTTTCCAAGGCACTCGTGTAACTGACACTGGCCATGATGGGAGGAGCAACTAGCCATTAGATTGCTTCAGATGCCTTTTTTCTTTCCTGTTTCTCCCTTCAGCTAGAGCTTTCGATGTTGTGATCAAATCAAGCGAGTACCTGAGTGATCTGCTGGACCAAGCCTCTTTTCATTTCTTCGTGACAGCGCGGATCAATGAAACAGGGAAGATTCTGGCTACACAGAAGGCAACAGTCCTGGAAATTCCCGCCCTGAGGATCAAGGTAGCTCAGGGCTGGAGGAGAGGGGAGCAGCCACGATGCTGCACGTTGGACTGTTCTCTATAAGGCTGTCACATTGATTTCTGGGTTGGGCGTGTGTATGTGTGTGTGTGCATGTTAGACCTTCAGTCTTACATGGACCTTATAAAGCAGCGGCTGGCTGGAGTGTACGAGGGGGGAATAGGTATGTTATATATTGTACTGAGTATCCCTACATTGAAGTCTGAGGCTGACAGCATTACTGGTAGTAGAGAGCTGAAGTGATCTCTGTGGAGGAAGGAGAGTAAAAGATCTGAGAAAGCTGCAGAAACTCAAAGGGTAAGAGAGATTACTCACTCAAGCCTTTAACTGCTTCAGAAGTCTATTACATTTAAAGCAACACAGCACAGTCTTGCTGAAGAATGAAGGACGCTGCTGTTGAGGTGAATTTGTTTGGAAAGCTCATGCAGATGTTGTGGAAAGTTCCTCCAAACTTGGATGAGCAACATCCATTTGGGATGATGCTTTCAGGATTTCAGTGCTTTGCTGCCACTCTGTGAATGTACTGTCAGTGGAGCTTCCTGAAAGTTCAAGCATTTCTGCAGACAGTGACACGGTACTTACAGAAACGTAGAAATGTAATGTTTGTGATAGGACAAGGACCCTATGTCGTATGGCAAAAGCAGGGTTGAGATTTAGAGATCTCAGTTCATAACTGGGCATCCAAATAATTTGTCTCATTTTCAAAAGCGTTGAGCCTGCATCTGCTTTGAATGATGTAATTTGGATCTGCTTTTTTCCTAATACTAAAAAAAAAAAATCAGAACACCTGTTCAAGTAGCTTTCCATGACCATGAATGCAGCTCCCTAAAATTCAGGACCTTGAAAGAAATCTAAGTTTATAGACCTTTTCCTCCCTGTATATTTATTTGAACAAATGTTCATGTTTCCACATAATAATATATGTAGTAATTTTAAACAACAGCCTTCTGCAGAAAAAGCTTTTTAAAAAATGTAGATCAAAACTACAGTGAAGCTTGCAAAATATTTCGCAGTCTGCAGCAATATCACTATTATCTGATCCAGACTATTGGTATTTTCAAATAAAAGTTTTTCGGTATACTGAGCATTCCAGAGAGGAGCTAAACAAGACAGTTAAAATCTACTCCGAATATCTGTCTTCAATAACCCAATGTTGAAAGTAGAGAGTTCTTTCAATTCAATACTTAAACAGAACATCTTCTACAGGATCCTAAATTTCAGCTTCAAAATAGTTTATCCTCCCTGCTGTTATGAAGAAAGGATGCTTAATATATGAGATAGGTTGTTTTCCAATAACCATGTCTTCTAGTAAAACTGAGTTTGTCTCTTTTCTGCTTCTTTGTGATGTGTAAAAATAATCTGAAATTTTAATACCTGGATTTTTTTAAGAGTATGTATGTGGGTGCGCATGTGTGCATATACCTATGTATTTATACAGGAAACTTTATTGTTTTTTTAAGAAATCTGAAGAAGCTTATCTCCCTAGATTTCTTGTCAGATTTCTTTATTGAATTTGACTGGCAGACTGGAGCTCTTAATGTGAGAATGAGGTAGAAAAATGAAAAAATGTATTTCCCCTCATGTCTTCAGATACATCTTTGATCTTTCTCTGTTGGTCTAAGGAGATTGTCAGAGTTAACAGAGTAGGAAATTACACCGTATTCTAATTTAGCTTGAGACCAGGTTACAAAAATAAGCTCAGAAAATACAGATCATAGTCTCAGTTGCATGTGTAGGAGTTCAGGATGATTTTGAATCCCCCCATTTAACAATGATCTCAAATGGGCAGTTGAAATAAGGGAGACATAGGACCTCTAATTGGGCTAGGACTTCTGAAAATGTCACCAATGGCTTTTTGCAAATTCAGGTGGCCAAGTGCTGTTGAGACCTCAGCTCTGAGTATCTCATTCTTTACTCCAGTCAATATATTGGTATTTGGTGTAGAGTGATCCCTTAGACCAGAGTCTTTCCAGCTTTTTGCAACCTTAAAAATTTGCAGTAGGGCTGCAGACTTCAGCATAGCACTTTAAATTTATTGACGAGACACCTGTTTTTCTTAGTTACCTTTCTCAAGGCCCTTTAAAGTAGTCCATGGACCAGCTGGGATCTGCCAGCCAGCAGTTAAAACCCCTTGCCTGAGCCTTTTATATGCATCGAAAAATGTTGTGTTTCTAGGGAAAAAAAAAACCAAACAAATCCCCATGCACATAGTCTTTGTTTTAAAACACATTCATTTGGAGGTGTTTTCCAGGCAGCTGTACTACCAGCATAGATCTGAAGGGACAGACAGATCCCTTCGGTTGTGTACTGTAATACATGTGGAAGTCAATGCAATCCCTGTTCATTAGTCTCGCAGTTTAATATTTCCCAATACAAAATGTTTGGGTTTTTTTTGCTATGTAAGTGTTTTGGAGAACAACTGGCTCTCAGGTCTACGTAGAGAGCAGGGCTAGAAACTTTCAGAGCATGGGAGATGTTTGCAAGACAGGGGGAAGACAGGCACAACACTTTTGTGGAGTGCAAGCAACGTGACTCAGTGTTTTTACTTTAGTGTAGTAAGACCTGCCCTTCTCTTCTGGAGCTTATGTCCTAAGCAGGCCATGCACTTCAGCGGTGGTGGGGAGCCTGGGGAGGAGGGAGTCATCTGAGAGAGAGGCCCCCTCAGCTGGACTTGCCTTCAGTTGGACACTGAGCTCCAGGACTGTGCATGCAGATTTTTGGTTTTTTCTATGGAAATGAGGGCCTGCCTCTTGACCTGCCGTGTGGCTTGAGGGAAAATTGCAATGGATAGAAAAATCTGCAGTGGTACCTATGGGCCCATCCAACAATTTTCTTCTGACTAGGCTTTCTCTGCCTTATGGTGCTTTGCTGTGTGCTCCATTCCTTCTCCTCTCCTTCTTTGCAAGTATTGTGTGTTTAACCCTACAGATTTCACCGTGGGGGCATTTTACTATTATCAGCTTGTGGACCGTTGTCCTTTCCTTGTCTTGCAGACCCAAGGTGACACGGTAGCTGGTAAAGAAATGTCTGTGACTGTGGAATTCACCAATCCTCTGAAACAAAACCTGGAGAACGTCACGCTCCGCCTCGAGGGACCCGGCGTGCTGACAACGATGAAAAAGGAGTTCAGGTAAGGAAGAAAGCACAACTAACTGGGAGTTCGTCTCCTGCTTGCTCACAGGAGGACACTCACAAGAGACACTTAACTAATGCAGCACTGAGTAATTCAATTCAGACACTCTCTCCTTACTTTAAAATTCATTACACAGGGGAGCTATAGGTCTCAATAGTCAGAAGAAGTCAGGCTGTCCAGAGGGACTGTGAGAGCATTTCATGTGTTCAGTACCAGTGTTGGAGGAAGGGGTAGTGGTTGTGGGTAGTTGCTAATGCAGCCTGGGTTTACTTTTTCACTGTATTACATTATTTTTAGCGCTTGACAATAGCACCTATGAGCTGTTATCACAGAAAGAAAGACAGATTTATCCAAACATCAAGTGTTTACTGCCACTCACTCAGTATGTGCAAATTGAGTCCTGTGCAGTTTTTCAAAGAGGGCTTTTCTCCACTCATGTTAATCATGATTATACAAGACGTTCAGGTACCTCAGATGATCTCGGCAAGCTTATGCCAAGACACAAAATGTGTGTTGGATGCAGCAGAGCCTGCCGGGATGGCTGCAGTGGGTGTGTGAGCACATAGCTCCCCCAGTAGCACCACTGCACAGGGCTGCCCTGGCACAGAGGCATGTAGGGAGCAGTGCGCTCCCAAGCAAGCTGTCTCCTAAACCCTCTTTCCATTTGAGTTCAGTGTTATAAGCTCAGCATTAGCCAGTTCCAGGATACGTAACTGGGATCCTTGGAAAATTGTGCAGCCATTGCTTAGTCTTGGGCAGCCAAAGCAACGTTACCTATCATTACCTGAGCTGATGGTCCCCGGGTGTGTACAAAAGGAGTTTGAAAAATTGCCTGCGCTTCAGCGGCTGCATAAATTGTCAGCATTATCTGCAGCCAGTAGGGGAGGTCTGAGCCTGACTGTACCTGGGCCAGGGATAAAAAGATCAAAACCAGTCTCCAGAGTGGAGCTGGATAGAAAAACGACCGTGAAAGGGCATCATACTGTGCTTGCTTTCTGCACGTGGTATGTCACAGATGCTGCTGAACATGACTCAGCATGGTCCACATGAGTTACACAAGTTGCAGCCGTAGCCCTCGTTGCTGCCCAGCCATGCCAGCCTCCCCTGTTGTTCTGCATCCTTCTTGATCCAAAAGCTGCCGTCAGCTGTTCTCACCTTCAAGGATGCAGAAGTTGTCAGGTGCATCAAAGGCACAGAAGTTAGGAAGACAAATGACTCATGGAACAGACGTAATTTTCCTTTAAGTCACCATGTTTTCTCCTTTTAAGTAGCGCCCTTGGCATCATTTAAAATGGAAATGGATCAGCTTAGTCATTTTAAGATTTGACTTCTCTGACATGAATGAAGGCTGCAGGTTATACACACAGAGGACAGAACAGGGGGCAGTTGTAGTTTATTTAAATAATAATCACATTTACCTCTGTGCACTCAGAGTGATAAATGGCTCCAGTGTGGAGATGGCTCAGCATATTACACAGAACCATTCATCACTGAATTCTCTCCCAAGAAAATCAGATTAGGGTGGCTTTACTCCATTTGCAAAGAGAATTAAACCTATTCTAGGCTTTCCCGACCCTTCCACTGCTTTTCTGTCCGTCAGGGACTGTCATGTATGGGATGTGGCTTTTGCAGTTCTTCATGGGGATGAGACTTTTGACATCTTTGTATTTTTAAGGTAGCTTTTCTGTATCACTTGGGTGACTCCACAAAACAGGTATGTGTGATCCAGCTGATACAACATTATTCTGGGAATGAAGTGGCTTGGGGGCTTCAGTCTTGACTATTCATGAAGACTACACACACACACACACACACACACACACACACATATACAGTGATATGTAGCTATTAGCCTCAGATAGATGAGGATCATGACTTACCGAAAAGCCTTTGACAACAGCAATTCCTACACGGGGCATAGTCTTTGTGTGATAAATGAGAATTAACCAGGAAGTGATGGATAGTGTTAAAAGGATTTTAGCCAAGCATATATTCACACTAGCAGGTAAGTCACTTCGGGTGTTTCTACATGTCAGAACTCAGCTAGTATTAGCATTTGTAGAGAGAAGCAAGTTGTTTTAGAAGTAGGACAGTAGAGAAAGAAGAAAAGGGGGGTTCAGTTTCCTAGCACAGCTGTTGTATTCATGCACACACATGCATATGTATAAAAATATATATATCTTTATGCAGAGATGATAGCACTATAAATCAGAGATGGTAGTGCTACCCTCTCTCACTGGGGCACTGTGAAGATGTGGCCTGGAAACCTCGATCCTTAAGAGAATCTGGCCCCCAAGTGCTCAAGAAAGCAGACTGAACCTTGCTGCGCAGCAGACTTGTGTAATATCTTCTTCCCTTTCCATACGGATAATCCCTTGCAGATCGTTCTCATAAACTCTAAATTTTAAAAGGTGTTTAACCTTGTGCAGCAATTGAAGTCATTGCTTTATCATGCTACCATTTTAGTGGGCATTTGGTGGAGCAGGCAGGCCAGCTGAGAGGAACAGAATCTCTCTCATTAAGAACAAAGATAAAAAGAGGGGAAACACTTGCTGGAAGCAGTCTGCATGTGCTCACGCCAAAAATATGATCTTCCTCTGCTTTTTCTTTTCTAAAACTGGGCACATGCCCCCGGGCACCTGTGACTGTATATGCAAAACGCTGTGCGGTGCCATGTGGAGATACCTAAACTAACCTCTAAGGAGCGAGAATACCTCTCATTTTAGCAGGGACAGACTTGCACTGAAACAAGGATTCAGGTGGGAGGATCCAAGGCTAGCTCATTTAGAGCTAATTAAGGTTTCTTGTCTCGTGGCAACTTGTGCTAAGCCTGGGCAGTCGTTTCTGTCCTGACCCTGGCATAGGACATGGCATCTGAGAGCCAGATCCTATCAGATGAGAATTTGAAACAGTGAGTAAAGTTTAGGCTTACTTTACTCTCACTTTATTCTGCTGTTTGCAGACTACCATAGCCACGCGATACGGTTAAATTCATAATCCTCTTACTGAGGAAAAGAACATTCATTTTTATAAATAGCTCCCCACGATGCTAACTTCTCCATTGGTTCCTTTGGAGCAGCTGTATCCTGACATCCCCCAATCAGTCAATCAATCAATATCAGCCTTCAAAATCTGCACGCGGAACACAGTGAAAGCACTGAGAAAACACAGAAACCCAATACTCGAGGCTCTCCATGCATCTTAATTGTAGCAAAAATTGAAAATCAAGAGCAGCACAGAATAGTTTCTTTATAGTATGATTTATCAAGAGTTATACATAATGCAAAAGGGTAACTGCTAACAGCAGGACTCCCAAGAACACTTTGACTTTTTTGTATGGACATGTCATCTGAAGTGCCCAGTGAGGAGATCTGCTGATGTTACAACTGTAGCAGAGTGGTACAGGGTAGGAGCTGGCAAGGGGCTCGGCATCTCATGAGTACTGCATTGGGCTTGCATAGGAATGCCTTGGACACTTTGTAACAAGGACTTATTTAACGATTTAAGGAATCACCAACAGCCTATAGGGTATAATAAACAGGTAAAATGGAATTACAAAGTAGAAAAAAATATGTTAGCTATGAAGATCATTCTGAAAGTGATCATGAGAGGAAGTGACAGGAGGCAGAGAAAAACTGATTCATTTTGGAAATTTAAAATTAGCCTGGAGGAAAGTCTAGAAAAGCCTTTGACAGAGTCAGTTCTGTGAGGAATAGAAGATGGAGGGAATAATTTATAGGACACTTATGAGAGTGAGTGAAACATAAAAGATCTGAGACCTGTTACACTGTCCACCTTCAGTTTCTCCACTTGTGGGTCAGGTTGAGAGCATTGGCTGACTGATCACAATATTGTTACTTTCCTTTTTCCCTACAGGCAAATCCCAATGAACTCTACCTTGATCTGGGAAGTAAAATGCACCCCAAAACGACCAGGATTACGAAAGCTGATTGCAAGCCTGAATTGTGATGCTTTGAGGCATGTGTATGGAGAGCTGAACGTCCAGATTCAGAAACCATGATCAAAGGTGCTGCCTTCATCTCTCATTTAGTTATATTTCAAAATATCACATTAGAGGGGGGAAAAAAAGAGGTAGAAATCTACTTATTGTTAATTTGGTCATCCTTGTGCTGAACAAAATTTGATAAAGAAAAGTAATTGGTAACACTGGGGAGAACTTGAAAAAGCACCTGGACAGTGAATGATTTAAAATTAGATACACGTAATTAAAGGCAATTCTAGGCCATATTATTCCTATAGTTCACTTGTATTTATGACTTACAGAACCATTCTTTTTGCATTAGTGCTGCAAGGGAATCTGGAAAGCTCTGTTCACCAAAGTAGCCTGAACTTTAGTTTTAATTAAGGCCTGATATTTCACTGAAAAGGAGAAAAAAAGAACCCAGTGTTATAAATTCTTAGACTGAATTACACAACCTTATGGTAGATCATTCAGGCTGCAATAAAAACAGGTATTTCTAGCTAAAGGGACTGCTTTATCTTACAATGTTACAATTTTCCAGCTCATGGAGAGCTCACTTTGCTGGAAGCATCTCTCAGGATGTGTTATATTCAGAATATTCCCATCTCCTTGTTTCTTCTTGCTGCTTCCCTATGCTTTTTCATTTACTCTTCCATGTGTGCAGGTACCCACACATGCTCACTTCTTTATTTCTTGCTCTCATCCTCTCCTCTGCTTGATGAAAATCCAGAGTTTTTCATGCCCCTGCTTAGAGTTCATGCTATCAAACTTGCATTTCCTGATCACATCCCTTTTGTGCCGTATGGTCGCTCTTCATCCTTTCCTGCCTTTTCTTCTCTGCTGAACCCACCCTGTAGCCCCATTTCCCACATGTCTGTGTGTGTGTCACGGTGTTCCCTGGCCCGGAGCAGTCCAGACTCTGCCAGCTGGTAAATGGGGTGAAAGAGAGAGGAGTGGAGGGGGCAGCATGAGGGTCTTCTCCTGCCAACCTCACAAACCTAGCAAATATCCTGCACTGGAGCTGCCACCTGGGGATGAGTCTAGACTAAACCATGCCTGAGAGTTTCTTGGGAATGACAGCTACTGCAGGATGAAGTCCTGTTACATGAGCGACCCCAGGAAGATACCGGGACAGAAACTCAGTGGCAAAAGGAAGAAAGATGTATCCTGAGAGTAAGAAACTCCACAAGCTAGATCTGCTTCCTGCCTTTTTCGCTGTGTATTCCTCTACGCAGTGCAGTGGGGCCTCCCAAGGCATTGGTCCTCCCCTGAGGACCTTCTGGCCTAGAAGCTGCTCTGAATCTGTGGTTTCCATTAGTCTTCCATGCAGGGTACTGCTCCATCCTAAGCCATGTACCCCATCATGCTAGGGCAGCAGGAGGGCATGCGTGTGTCCATTTCTCATCTCCCCTGAAATCCTTCTTGGGATCTTTTTTTACGAGGCAAAGATACACATGCCACAAGCTGTAGCAACTCCTCTCCACTGGCCACAGCGTGTAAGAGCATGTCCTGCACTAACAGCACAGGTGAGCTAACAGAGCTTCCAAAGAAGTTAAGAGAAGCCTCACGCTCATTAAACACTGGGGCTTTATTGTGCTGTGTATGGCTGTGTCATTTTGCGGTCTCATTAGTGAGAAAACAACGGAGATGACTTGCTTTCTGATCTTCTTCTTGCCACACGTTGCCTTCTGCAAAACCTGTGACCAGCTGTTAAAAATAAGCAAGTCTTGGGAGGGGAGAAATGCAGGCTGCTCTTTTGCTGAAGTATGTGGAACAAAGCAAAGATTCGCACAACCTCAATGAGTACCCCCAGATCCAGGAACACCAGACTTCTGGGGGCTTTCACTTCAGGCATGGGTACACGCTCATTTTGTACAGCTTATGTAGCCACACTAGAAACTGCAATGTCAAAATCTCCCAAGTAAGTCCTCTGGGGTACAAGGGACTGAACAGTGTGTGTTAAATGCAAGGTGACAATCTCTGTTAAGTGGCAGTCCTACCAGAGTATACATCGTCTAATAAAATTATCCATTTTTTGCTCTTGCATATAAACTTGCTTTCCATTCCAGACTTTTTATAACCACAGTGTAATAAGAGTTTGAAATAAAGTATGTGTGATTGCACTTGTGCTTGTATTCTGTATTTTGATCAATCACTTCTCCTACATAGCAACACTATCACCACTTGCTACATCTTAATTATAAAAGTTAAAAAATTTGCTTCTCAGCCATGCTAATAAAGGTGCCTTTTTTGGTGCTAAGGAGAAAATCCTATCTTTATTAAAAAACAACAACAACCAAACAAACAAACAAAACTAAACCAAAAAAAAAAAACCCCAAACAAACAAAAACCCATTGACAGGCTCAGTTTAACTACTTGCATCTGTCTTTCTTTCTGTTTTAACAACTGACTACCTAATGCACTGGAGGTGACAATTTCCAGAGCACATCACAGTGCCAGGAAAGAGAATTCCCAGATTCCCCTGGAAATTGCTTTAACATGTCAGAGCTCATTGAGTGGCCAGTATGCTCCTAACGAAAACCACTTCTAAGGCATACTTCTCTCAGCTAAATATTTCAAGGCATTTTACTAACAGTCATTAAGCTGAATGATGCTCACCAGGAGACAGAAAGTGTTTTTATTGATAGTTTATAAAGGAGTATATTGAAGCAAAGAGAAGTGATGACTGGGAATAGAGGCCAGGGATTTCAACAGCCCTTGGCATCGCTAGCCCACTCTGTACAGAGTTGTTCGCAAAAACCTAAGGACAAAACAAGGATGACCCCTAGGATTTCAGCCATTCATCACCCTGTGGATGGGCTGTTGCATGAACCATGGGTAAAATCTGCCTGAAGAAGCAGTGAGTGCTGTGATAGCACTGTATGTATGCGTAGGAAATAATCAATCAATAATAAGGTCAGATTGGCAACCTCAGATCTGGAGGATCTTAGAACCTGAAAAAAGTTGGAGGTCAAACTCTTCAGCTGAGGGTCTCTTTTGAGTGGAGTGAACTTGTGTCCTCAACCCAGCCATCACATCTTGGACATGGACTGGGGAGGAAAAAGTCCAAAACCAAACCCCTGCCTCTGCAGATCCCACACTCCAGCAGCTCAGAGAAGACAAGTACAAACAAAAGTCCATGCACTGCTGAAAGCACACCTCATTTGTTACCATCTTGTTACATCCAAGCTACTGAGCAGGTTTCTTCAATTCCCATCAATTTGTCAGATTCAAAATCTTATTATGGGCAAAAGGAAACATACCTTACATGCAAACCTAGGAAGAATATATTGTTATTCTTATTAAAAATAGCCTAATTGAAGAATTATTATTAGCTGAGATAATTAGGTGATGACATTATATTCTTGTGTTTTTCTTACAAAGATATGGACACTTATAGTCCAAGTTATATCACGTAAAACTGATACACGTAAACTTTCTAGCATACTCCCTTTTCTCTGTTCATACGCATCACTACACTGCCCCTCTTACAGCTTCAGTCTGCGATAAGGGCATGTGTAACAGCAAGTCACCAGTGTCCTCCAGCAAGCAGAGTCTGACATGAGTGGGGAGAGTTTCTCTTCCTCTTTGCTGGGATAAGCACAACGGAAAACTTCCTTCTCACTGTATGATCCACCAGAGGTCATTTTTACATGCTTACTAATACATTCCACATCTTGTTCTTTCTTCACTGGGTCACAACTCCACAGTAGATCCAAATTTGCTACATGTAATGCATTTTACAAGTGTTGGGTACTCGTTGTTTCTTCTCCTTTGTTACATCTAAAATTTGTCTTACCCATCTGCTAAGGTTGCACCCTCTGATGACCAGTAATTAATCACTGATGAGCTATTTGTAGCCTGGGGCCTCCAACATCATCCTACACCTGTACCGCCAGGGCCCCTGTTATCATTCCATGCAACTGATCCTTTATGCTGCATTTTATTTTGAGGTCATAAATAGTTCATTCTACACAGAGTAACTACCTGCTGTTACTGTCTATTAGTTACAGAAAGCACCTATAACAGTAAACATTTCACCATGCAATTGGATAAAGCAAAGCAAAAGCTAAAACAAAGTCAGTAGTAGACATCAGGTCATTAGATAATTGTTTTTATAGCTAAACAAAGCACAGAAAAAGCTTGACAAGTCCCAATGCCTGTGCTGCTAGCTTATCACCAAGCTGTGACCTTTCACAAGCAATGGCAGCACCTTCTTTGTGGACCAGAATCAGAGAATGTGACTAAGCACTGGTTTTTTTCAAATGATTGGTGCTGTTAGTGGTAATTTGTTTGAATGGAAACAAATCAATGAATGCTCTGCCAAATGAGTGACATCCCTGCCCCCCTGCCCTTTTCTCCTGGCGGGGACTTAAACACTGCCCTTTCCTCAGCATATTGCTTTCATGGTTGTCCTTGTTTTCCCTGAGGAGGAGGTAGAGGCTGCTGGTGCTAGCTTCTGAACTTGAGTGATGGTGCAATGGAGGAAGATAACCAGGTCAGAGGGGGTGGGAAAAGTGTCTGAGCTTGTTCAAACCAATATTAATAGCCCCATTATGAAAGAGGAAAGTCAAAGTATACTGTGAATGTTGATAGAAGGAGAGGGATTGTCTTGTGTATTGGAGCTGGTGTGATAGCTGGTACCAAGTAGGGCTGTGATATGTACATTGGAGTAGCACCTGTAATGGAAGACAGTGCCTGAGAGAAGCTAGGAGGTTTTGACATGTGGGTGAGAGGGATTTACTCAGTGCTTAAAGGCAAAGTTGGAAAGGCTGAGTTGAATATTAAAGAAGAAAACAAGGACTGTGTGATAAAGAGGGGAAAACATGGCCAAAATGATGCAAAGAG
>VYXH01012807.1:150982-169079 GCA_013397275.1 Burhinus bistriatus | reverse complement strand
GGGGGGGGGGGGGGGAGAGAAATCCTTAAGAGAGGAAGGTGCCAAGGCTGTATTGCCTAATGCACGGAATCAACAAGAGAGACTGGCAGTGGTGGCAGAAGGCAGACCTCCTGTCTGTCACTGGATCTAGATGTGGGCTGACAACACAGGGATCCACCCTCTCTGCAGGTGGGTCTGCAAGCCTACGCCGAGGGCTGCGGCTAGGCTCAGGAGCAAGTTTTTTCTGCAAGGCTGGCAAATCTTCAGGAAAGGGAAGTCAGAAGGTGGGTTGAGGCAGTCAGCAGCTATAAACCAACTGCATGTCTGAGTGTGCACTACAAGGAGATCCAGGCTGGGCTTGGCATTTTCCTTAAGTCACCGGCCCAAATGTGGTTGTGTTTACCTGGCCTCCTCAGTATCAATCTGGGAATAAAAGTGACCCCTCGTGACTACTCACTCAACTCCTGCTCAGGTTTTGGCCAACACACAGCTCATGCAAGGGCCTGATGTATGCTGTCAGCAGCACCATTTGAAGCAGATCCAACAGCAGCCAGACTGCTGAGGCTTTTGTGTGATACAGGGGACATCTACAAGGTGATGGAGGAGGAAGAATGAGCACTCGTACTGTCGACTAGGTAACTATTTTGCTCATAGGCGCATGAGTTGCGAGTTACGAATTAGAGAACTTGTGAGTTAGAAACATCACAAATTAAGTGATGAATCAGTGAATTCACATGTTAGACTAGTCTGTACAAAGGGGATTTAGCCCTCGTTTGAAGTGTTTGTTTTCTTTCCTAGTGTGTTCATAAAATAAAGTTTAATTTACAGAGTACATTGTCCTGTAAACTTGAGTGATCTAAATGGATCATAACACCCCTGATCATGAGAAACAGAAAATGTCTAATGAAAACTGTAGCAGCTAGTGGCATTAAAGATGGAGGTATTTTGCTTATGCTACAGTAGCCTCCTTATTGGGCACAAATGCAATGTGGCCTCTCTAGTAGCTTTTGTGGCTTTTTCTTTTGTGAGTTTTTGCAACTTTGTCAGCTTTTAGCATCTATCACATATTTGGGAAAGGAATTCCCCAGGTGTACTACCAACAGATATGAAGAACCATCTCATATTTACTTTGAACCTCATTCTCCTGCTGACCTCCTTTGACACCATATATCTCTGGTACTGGAAGAGTCAGGGAAAACTTCTTCCCTCTCCAACGTGGTCTATAATTTCATAGACTTCTGTACTGTATTTCCTCTGAATAACTTCTTTTTCAGACTTAGGAGTCCTACCTTAGTCACTTTCAGCATGGAAACTGTTCCACACCTAGGATCATTCTTGGGTTTCTCTCCTCTGAACTTCTCCCAGTGTTATGTCATTTTAAGTACCATTTAAAAACAAGAGAGCGATTTTAAGTATCTATATTTTGAAAGGACACTGCTAATGAGTGAATGGCCTACTTGTGCAGGGAGAATGTGGGTCTGTTGGAATCCAGGTTCATCAGGTTAAACCTGGACCCAACTGTGGCTGAAACAAATAGATTCAAAACCTGCCCTTGTTGCAAGTTCTGTACAGTCAAGGTTGAACATATTATATGCTTTTGCGTGGAGTGTTTCATGAAATGCCCCACTGTCTCACGCAACCACCAGTGTGACTGCCCTTGAAAAGACCATGGATCAGTTTTCTACAGCAATTTACTGATGAGTAACATCTGAAAACCAGCTGATTTTTCATCACTGTGTAGATTCATAGGGTCCTGAGATGCTCTTAAATGTTATCTGCATTCTGCTCGTCAATGTAAATATATCTTGGTATCACCCCGTGGTTATGTGGTGCCCTTCAAGTTGTTTTATCTGATTACAAAAATCCTGTTTGGAAATAGCCTGCAGAATAATAGTGAAATGCTGCTGTGAACTTCAGACAACTGAACGGCTAAAACCTCGTGGAGTAAGGGGTAAATCTAGTGAGCTACAACTCAATCGTAGTATTCTTCAGTTACATTTGCATTAGTAAGTTTAACAGGAGCAGATCTGTAGAGTGAAGCGGCTGGTGTCAAGTACCCAATAGCTACACTGTATTGTGGAGTGTTCATATTGGACTTGCCCCTCTCTGGTCTGAATGGCTATGAGCACTTGAAGAGCCTTTGTCACACTCTTCAAATGTCTCCTGCAGACAAAACAGAGCTGAAAAAATGTGTGCTCCAAGACTACTCTGATGCAAACCAAAGCACTGTAAGCTGTTGTTTCAAAAACGTGTTCCTGGTCAGAAGATACGACAGATGGTCAAGAGCTCAGCAGCTGTGACAGCTGTATGGCAAAGATCTGCCTGGGCAGCGCAATCTGAGAGTGTCAAAGCATTTGATAGTTCCCTGTGTAGATGTACTGGTACAAAAGTACTCACACCACTACTGCTCACTCCCGTAGGAGGCACAAATAGACTGCACACTGTAAGCAACAGTCAAAATGCACCTTCAGAAGTAGTGGTATGAACTCCTAATAGATCAACTTCAAGGAAAAATATTCTCTAGTTTCCCCACAGGTCCAGTTTCTTATCAGCAGGAATTTCTGGTGCCCTCTACAGAGCAGCACACTGATCTGATTTGATCATTGAAAGTACCTTTACACTAATCTAGCTGTATCTGTGCTTGTGATTGTACCAAGATGCGTATTTTGGGAACTTGCCTCCTTTTAACCAAACACCATGTACATCATTAGTGATGTATACTGGCTCCAAATCCCCTTTGCAGCTGTAAAAGTTTACCCTGATGTTTGCTTAAAAGTTTGTTGGGTTTGTTGTCCTTTATAAAGCAAACAACTTGAGCTAATTTAGGGACTGTTATAAAATTGATGTTCCAAAGCCTCTGCTGCCTAAACAGTTTAGTTTATAGGAACACATTTTCATGTACTAAGATAAGCTTTGCACAGGGCCATTATAAACCCCACTGCAACATGCTACTGAATTATTTTCTGCCTTTCAACTGGTTAAGTAAGGTAGCCACAGTTTTTGCATTATAAAACAACACTTTGTGCTCCAATCAGCTAGCTCTGGAAGAGCTTTTAACTAATAAAACCTACTCCCAAAGCTCTGTTGGCCTCATCCAGTGTTACTGGTGCCCAAGAAAAAAATGCCTTTGCGTTCAGAGACACTTAGCATTGGGGAAGTGTCATCATCAAACTGCAAATTAACTTCCATCCAACTGAAGGTTTGAGGTTAGGCAAATGGGAAAAGCCATCATTTTGAGGAAAAGGGTAAAAAAAAAAAAANATGCAGCCAGGAGGAAAGGGAAAAAAAAAAAAAAAAAAAAAAAAGAGACCAGATTGTGGGTGGTCAGGAATATAAGAAAGTAAAATAAATATTAAGTGTCTTATTGCTGTCTTTCTAGTGCAGCGGTGTAACATCAAGATGTTCTTGTAAGACATCAGTTTTTCTGGGAAAAAACATTTAGTTTGTTCAGCCTTTTGATAGCTGGATTTCTAAAACCCCACTGAGCCAATGGACATGGGAAAGACACTGCACTCATCTTTGCAGTACTTCAACTCCTTACTAGTGCAGACAAAGATACCAGTTGCTTCTCTTTCCATCATTGCATTTTCCACAGCTCCCTCCATCCATAGTTTGCCTCCGCAGCGTGGCCTGGGGCCACTCCAGTATTACACACCCTGTGCTGTGTTTGCCCTGGAGCATGGTGGGCTGTGCGTGCTGGGGGTGTCCTGGGTGCTAGTGCACCTACCTACACTGCCTCGCACCAGTTGAAATATATTACAGCTCTTTTTAAAGAAATATGACCTCAATGCTTCATAGAAGGCGGAGATCTTTCTCATTGCCTTTTTGTTGGTAATAAATTTCTGACTGTCGCTATATGCTAACCTATAGTCCCAACCAGACCCCTCCATGAGCAGTCAATTTTAGAAGTCCCAAGAAAATAGTTTGTGTTGTAGGCTAGTTGTTGACATGCAAGTTTCTTGTATTCAGCAGTTTGGCTATTACTGCCTACAGGGCACAGAATGCTGAAAATCCCTGCATGTGATATTTTAAGTATTAGATATTGATTGCCAGAAAGAAAAAAAAACAACTAGGGACAATAAAGAGGGAAAGGGGCAGAAAAGGTTGTATCAAGAATAAGACAGAAAGCATGTTATAAGCAGACAAACTGGTTATGCAGTTTTCTTTCTGATGTGTGTAATTCCTGTCACCCAGTGAATCTTGGCTCCTTTATGTCACTGCTCAGACAAACAGTGGCTGAATACCTCTCTCCCTGGAGCAGGAAAGGGACTTTACGGCTCACACCCTTTTTTGTGTAGCAAGAACATTTCCATTGTCTTCTGCCCCGTTCATTCCCTCCTTTCTTCAAAATGCTGTAATAAGTGCTTTATACAGATGACATTATAGGTTTGGACTGGAAACGATGAGAAATTCAATCTTTCCCTCCGGTCTTCTGGAAATGCCTAGGAAGTTATCAATGCTAGCACTATCATTCTTCCCCTTGGTCAGAGCTGGATCTTCCCTCTAAGGAGAAGTACTAGGCAGCTGCCAGGACAAAAATTCTGATATTAGGGATTTATTGGTTTCATATTTCTGGAGATCAGTGTGGGGATTATCTTCAACAGCTCTACAGTCGTCGGAGCTGCCCAGACTCCTCTACAGAGATATTTTCCTCTCCTGGGCAGGGCTGGTTTAGGTTCACTGCAGCCAGAAGTGAGCTATGCTTTGGGAAGTTCCAACTCAGGCATCCAAGTTGCCAGCCATGCAATGTTTGGGACAGATGCAGAAATCCTATTTCAGCCATTTCAGAAGATGCAACTTCTGGCCATCCTACATTAAATGTAAGTCTTTTAAGAACAGTTTTCTCTAAAAGTGACTTGTACAGGGACAAATTGTATTAAGGTGAATGCTGTTCATTTTATTTCAGGTTTCTTGTACTTTGTGCAGAACCAATGTCATAACAGTGACAATATTACAGCAGAATAGCAAAACCTATTAAATGGGCTGGCTTTGCTTTCAAGTAGATCAGCGGCAAGCTCTTGGTCGTATACTACTACCAATAGTTTGAGTATTTTAACGTGTTAGAGAAGTGTGAATTTGTTCTATTGCATCTTATGTATTGAACATGGAATGGGTATTACCCAGCCTCTAAGCAAAAACTACCAAAAGAGGCCACTCTGGCTTTTTAGAGCAAGTGCAGCACTATACAATTAATGAGAAGCACATATTAGCAGTACCTATGGTATCAGATCTCAGTAGGCCAATCTGGATTGAAAAGGAAGTGGGGTTTATTTTTCTTCTTTTGTCTGTGTGAATGCCTTTCCTTGACAACAACAGTTTTATGTAGCTTTTCTTTAGCTGCTTTTCATGATTCTAAGCAGGCCTGCATTTGGGAACTCCTGTAACAGATTGTATAATCTCTGCTTCTGATTTTTTTGTGGGTTTTCTGCTTCTGATCTGGTTTTGCCACTGTGTCAAAGAAACAGGTGAGAGCTCAACTTGTACCTGCTGATTGGGATGCCGCTGCAAAATTTACTCAGTGGGATTTGTCAAATAGGGTGCTGCTTGATTGGATCTTGAACACTTATGCAATTATGAAAAGCAGCATTTGATGCTATTTGAAGAAAGAATGAGCTAAGACCTCATAGAAAAAAATTAGTATGGGAAGGAAAAGTGTTGTGTTTCACTTATCTGCTTTGGTGGCACTGCTTTCTGCAACATTGCTCAAATCTGTGTATCTCCTGCTGTCCCAAAGGGCCTGCTACTATGAACACTCAGCAGAAGCACAGTTAACAATATTTTTCCAAGCTGGACTGCAAGCCTTTGGAAAAGTATTCTCCCTGAACATATTCATAGCAACTTAGAGCAGTGGTGGCCAAGCTGGGACGCATCTTGCAGTGCCAGAGGATGGCTAGGTACCACGTGGCCCCTCTCCTTCCCACATGACCCCAAAGCTTTCTGTCCTCACCGCTGCCTTAGAGGTACTTCACATGAGCTTAGCGCCAGAACCAAAAGGCCTTGAAAAAGTTGGTATTTAAAGAGGCTTTCAGACACTACAGTTTGTTCAGCCTATAGGTCTCTTGCACAGAACTTGTCCCTGTAAAAGAGGCGCTTAGGAACAATCCATGGGCTAAAAATAATAGTGCTAGTGGGCTGCATGTTGCCCATTCAGCTGCAGGCTAAAGCTGCAGTCTTGCCAAGATTTTGGCAGCTGTGTTCCCCCTGATTCTGTCTGTTTTGTGCATGGTTGGCAGCTCTGATCTGACAGGTCCAAGCATGAAAAGATAGTCTGGGAAGTTTGCCCACTGTAGCTTCTTGCCTTCCTCAGCTCTTGCTGGGTCTACATAGAAGATGTTAACAGGTCACAAAGTCAAGTGCTTGGAAACAGGAGTGCACGACTGATCTTAAGTCAGCCTCTTTGCAGTGCAGTCATCACTATTGTATATACAAATCACACACTTTTTTCCCACATGGGTAGTCCCTCCCTTGGCCAGGGTGGGTGCGTGGTGGGGCAGGAAGGAGGACTGTGAATTAAGTGCAATCTCTGCCTGTTGGATCCTAGTCTCATCTCCTGCAGGAGTGGAGGAAGATCTTGTGAATAAGGGAAGAGTTTAGCAGAAGAATGAGATGAGGGTCATGACTGTTTAGGCAGTGTGTGCCCTCACTGGCACAGTGCTCTGGTGGTGGGCTGGTGGGTCCGTCTGGGATGAGTGATTAGGTGTTTGCAGCTCTAGATTATTGATTGCAGGCACAAAGCTCCTATGTGCAGAGGTAGCGTACTCATTGCTGCGAGAGAAGTTAATGAGGGTCATACGCTGAATCCATAAAATGCATCAGGAAGTCTAACTCCTCAAAAATCAGCTGTTAATTGAACATCATGATTTTCCAGGTAGCTATTGGCTTCTCACCACTCTGTGCATTATGGGGCTTATTGGGGAAATGCAGTCATGATGTACAACAGAAAGCCCGTGAAAAAAGAGTAACTGCTTTCTGAGCAGTGCTTGAATGGTGGGGAGGAAAAACAGGGCAAGCTGGGGCTTGTGGTGCTCCTTGACCCCTTCCCCCAGCACTTGCTGAGGCTCCCTCTCTCCTTCCTTGGCCTTACGCAATTTAGGGCAGAAACTTCAGACGTTGCAGTGCTCACAAAAACCAAAAGGAGGGGGTGTCATAGAGCTGCAGGGCAGCAGGCAAAATTCCTGGCCAAGGTGCAGGGTATCTGTGGACATCGTATGGGTGGTGGGATCCCCTGTTTCAGCCCTGAACATCTGTGGCAACATGTGTTTGGGGTAGGCTGTCTGCACCAGCAGTTCAGAGTAGGAGTACCCCACGCTGCTTTTGGTGGGACAATAGTGGCTGAAATGATGGACCACTGCAATAATTAACTTTGCAAGGACTTCATTGTCCAGTTCTTTTAACATTATATTTTAACAATTTATTGTATTAATTGATGTTAGGTATCCAGATGGTTGAACATTTTTATCTTCCAGTAGGATCAGGGCCTTCAGGTAAATCCCAGCCTGGCAAGCTTTCCTATGGAAAGACACCACCACCAAGGCTGCTGGACTTGCACAGTCTGGATGAGCATGTGTGATGCAGTCCAGAGGCTGCCAGTCCTTCAGCCCCACATTGAGCCTACCAGCTTGGGGCTGGGGTGCAACACAAACCTAGGGTGATGGAGTTGAAGTCTGGCCTTAATGGTTGATGTGGCTGGGAGGTGACCGAGATTAGTTTGGCAAGTGCCTGTAGCAGGAGAGATCAGAAATCCATTCATTTCCCTGTTGCTTGGCCATTAAGACTCACCATGGTGATTGGTGAGGTGAGAGAGAGAGATTTGACTTTGCATTTCCCTCTCTGTCCCTTGAAAATAAAATAAAAAACATGTGAGAACACCAAATAATTAAAAGACAACAGTGTTTTTCCTCTTCCTTTTTTATTTCTTCTGCTTCTTGAATTTTGAGGCACATTGTTGATATCTGGCTGAGTTACAGTAGATCCATTCACTCTTGCAATCCACCCTACTAGGCTCCTAGTAAAAGATATGGGGCAATTAAGTCAGCTCCAGGGGCAGCACTGGTCTTCCTAGTGCACACCAAAAAGGATAAACAATAACACAAAGAAACACTGGTAAATCTTCTTCTTCAAAAATCTGGCTGTTTCTTCTCTTGTTGTTGCATATACTGACTTCAGGGGATTTCCAAAAATTTACTGGAAAATGAAGGGGATTAATGGGATAAAACTGGAGAATCTGAACTGGGACCATAGCTCCGTACTGTAGGAAAGAACTGAACCCACTGCTGAAGCCAGGGAAAGAGGGAAACATTTCTGCTGATAAATCATTTGCCAAGAGACCCAATGAGACCAACCAGACTGAGCTGGAAGATGATTCAGGATCAATTAGCTCTGCAGCTGGGTTTTTTTTACACCCTTGTGCAAATCAGTTCTCTATTTTGTATCCTGGTTTTACAGCTGGGAAGGGATCATACTGCTTGCAAGCACTGCCTGGAGCCAAGGACCAATGCTGAGCCACAGACTCCAGAAAGCGATCCTCAAAACCACCACTGCTGTTTTTGTAAAAAAACTTCACACTTGCAGGGAAACAATGAATGAGGAGAAATAAAGCATGGGCTAGTTCTTACTTGGCTTCAAATGAAAAACTGTGTGATGGTCAGGAAGTTTTTTTCCCAAAGACTTATGTGAGCTGTGGATTAAAAAAAAATACTAGAGACATAGTATTATTACACCAGATTATTATATATTCTGCATATAAGGTAGAGGAGTTAAAGTTATCCTCTGTATAACATTGCCTGCAACAAATGCCCCAGATGATTGCTTTTGGTGAGTGTTGATTTGCAGAGAGGTACTAAGCTGTTTTTGAAAGGTAATGAGTAAAAAGTGCTTGGCTCCAACTGACTTCAGTGAAAGCACATGGCTCCTCTCAGGAAGAGATGTGTCTTACCAGAACACATACAAGAGCACTGATAATGTGCCAGCTTTTAAAAGAATCAATATTAACTATGTTTTGTTGTGTTGTAAAGACAGATAGAAGTACTACCAAAAGCAGCTGTTGTGTCAGAGTTGGACTAGCTTACATCAGGTCTTGGCTTGGCTTTGTGCTCCTTGTAGACTAAGACGTAGTATTTGATTGCAACAGAGAAATCTACTTTTAATTAGCTGGGGTTGGACGCTTGTATCCTGAGTCTTTGATAAATTTAGTTTGATATTAGTGCAAACACAGAACTCAACATGGTTGTGTCATCTTTGACTCAGAAACTTCTCTTGAGAAGTACATCAATTGAGCATTGCTGTGTGACAAGCACAGTGAAACACCTCCATGACCTAATCAGGTTTTCCTTTTTCATCAGAGATCAAAATTTTTACTACTGTGTCAGCCTTGGAAACACTCTTCACCTGTGTTTCCTCCCTCAATACATTTGTAAGTTGTCTTAAGTGTCTCACTACACTGAAGGCTGGTCCAGAGGGGCCCAGAGTGATACAGAGCAAAACAGTGATGCACTTTTTTGGCACCTAGAAGAACATCCAGTGATGTTTTTATGCCTTTCATTCAAAATTAGCTGCAGCTATATGTCTGTAAAAGCTTGTTTCATTCTATTGCTACAGTCTTGATGGCTTTCTACTGCCTTTGAGTCAGTCACTTCAGCTGATATTGATTCTAAACCATTACCAATTGTTTTCCCTTTAAACTGACCTACTGATTTTTGAAATATTAACACATATACAGACTATTGACGTGAAAATGAATCAACTTTGTGGTAAAGTACATTATATATCCTGTAGCTTGAATGTTAGCCTGGTCCCCTGGAGGTTTGACAGGAAGATTTGTAATACCTTTGAGCTCAGAACCTGGCTCTGTTTGACTCAGTAGCCTTGAGTATGTTACTGAGTTCCCAAACAACTCAGAAATCAGGCCCTGAGATGTGAGGTCAAGAGCACCAGAAGCCCCAGGCTCAGTGCTTCTCGCTTGCCGTCTGTCCGTTGCCAAAACTGTTTCCCTGCATTCATTTTATCTTAGTCAATCTTTCAAGTCACTCTGGCTAAATGTTCAGACACCATCTACCAAAATGCCTTCGAGGTCTCCACACACATGCATTACACACACATACATGCACGCTCATCTTCAGGCATCTCCAAAGTGCTCAGATGTCTGACGGTGTTGAGCCCTGGCCCTTTAGGATTTCTCAAGTTGGTAATAAAGCAGCTTACATTTTTTAATGTTTCTTATTGAACTTGTAAAGGGCAATTCAAGAAGTACTGCTGAGAAATAATCTAATTTAACACATGGTATAATCAGGCTAGGTGCTCACAGAAGCAATCCCAGGATCTGTCCACTTACTGCAGGGTTAAAATTATTCTGTTAACCCCAGTCTATACTACCAGCTTTGCTGATCATTCTTCCTCTTTCTCTGCAGTGCAATTGTCGCAGAGGTCCCTGTCCAATCTCTCTGTGCAGCCCCAGGGGTACACTTAAATACCCTTTGCATGAGAATTATCATCCGGGATGGAGCCCTTCGGGTTTGGTGCTCATTTCCTGGATTCCCTGTGCTAGCGAATGTAGTATGCAGAATGCTCGCCTGTGTTTTAAAGACCTGCTTACATCTTAAAAATAACTTTTTAGAAAACAATTTTCTTTTACCTTCTCCCCTAATCCAGACAATTCATTCATGTCCTGAGTTATATATATATCACTTTTCCTTGTGCTTTCCTCATAATGGCAATGGTAGTTTTCTGGGAAAAGCTCCTTGCTTATTAACCATTCTTTTTCTCCTGCAGCTTATTTCCTCATTGGGATCATAATTCTCTGCAATATCTTCATTGATTTCTTCTGGAAATGTTGATAAAACTTAGTTCTTTATACACAGTGATTTGTAAATGTAAACTGTCAGGATTTTTGAAAGTGACTAGCGATTTTTGCAAGTTCAAACTGAGATGTTGCAAGAAAGCTTGTTTTTCCAGAGAATGTTCCTCTGCCTTCTGAAAATAAGTTTTGCCCCTCTAAAGTGGTTCAGGTTGGATGCCCATAATAAATGACCACGAAAATGGATGCCTGCTACCAAGTAAGTACCATTCACTGTCCTACAGGCCTGAGCGTGGAGCCTCGTGTCGAGCTCAGCATGCTGGAAATACCCACAGCGATCTCTACCAAGGCGGTGCCCCAAGTTCCCTCCACTGCTGGCACGATTACTGCATGAGTCCTTGCAAGGCTACCACTCCAACCTGTCCCCCCACACATATATATACACCTTCTCAAACTCCCATACAAAGCCTTTAACACTTAACTTTCAGCTGGTGAACCTGCCAGCAAGGTTCCCAAACAGATGGCAAGTCTTGCACATGAGAAAAACTTCTATTTCTAGCCCCATTTTGCAGAACACAAGAGCTCTGGAAGAGGCTTGCCTGCAGCCTCGCAATGAAATCACAGAGCTGCAATGAGCAGCCGGATGCTCGGACTTCCCGAGCACCTTCCTCCAGCCTCGAGGCTGGGGTGAGACATGCCTTCTTGCCAAGAGCCCTGCTGCTCTTTCAACCACTGCTAGCCAGCCACCCCAGGAGCGCAGGGCTTTGGGCAAGCCAGTGGTCATGCCTTAAAAAATTGAGTGGCCTCCGGCCATGAGAGATGAATTTTCAGGCTGTCTGAGCTTCAGCCCTGGGTTTCATGTCCCTGCATCAGACCACAAATATGCAGCATAAAGGAATAAAGAGTGACCGAATTGTGCAACCGAGCGTGCATTGTCTGAAGTGGAGAGCTGGGGTCTCCTCAGATTTTCAGGCTTTTCTTTTGTTTTAATCTGGCGCTCTGACACATTGAGAGGGTCTTGCTGTCAGGAGCAGTGGTCTCCTTCCCTCTCAGAAATGGAAAGGTTGTGGCCATTACACAGCAGAGTGACAGCTTCATGCTGTCTCCATTGCTTGGAAAGTTGTTTTGTGTGTGGAGTTGGGCAGGTGATGGTCAGCTCTGACAGCCAGGTCATAAACCAGTGAGAGGAGGTCTGCAACCCAAGGTACCACTGAGACCCTCAAAAGAAAGGTGGGTGTCCTCAGGCTCTCTGTACAACCCGAGCTGGGCAAGAGAAGGGGCAATTCCACACCAGAATGGGGAGGTACTGTCCTACAGACCATGTGAGACATCTCCCATTTCTTCAAGTAGAGAGCACAGCAATGCAGGTCTGAAAAGGACAGTGGATTTAGAGTTACAAGTGCAAGAAGCAGCTGTAGGCTGCTCAAAGCGCCTAGAACTGACCTGTTAAAGATCTAAACAGGCAAGATACACACAATGTTGTTTGCTTTGGTGACCACAGGTGAGTGGGCCTCCTGGTTCGACAGTCCTAGCATGGGAACTGTTCCCATGCATGCAAAGCAACATACCTGTGCCACAGTGGTTTTGAAGCAGGTGTCTCGTGGGAGTGGATCCTTCACAAATGTGTTTTTCCTAGGCTGTTTTAATAAATCAAGAAAGAAAGCATATTCTGACCAGCAATTCCTTGTTATTATTTCAGCTAACTGCGAACTCTGCTACTATTTTGGCTCAGCCACCTGCTCACTAAAGCTTAGTTTGTTGCTAAGTGTCAAAATACCCTAAATCAGAACTGGTGTCTCAGCTAGCAACCAAGCAGCAGTAACACTAATGAGTCTGCAACATAATTTACATACAGGATCTCAGTGTCTGCTACTATAAGAAGAGCAACTATAGAGACTAGTAGGTCTTCATGAGCACAGACATAAAAATCTATCACAATTCTGGTCACTTCTTTTTTTTTTTCCCCAATACATATTCAGGGGATTTAGAACATTTCAGCATCATATATCCCTTCCTTAATTACTGAAACTTTTTATTCTTGCTACATAGAAAGTCCTAACTCAAGTCAGTATTTTTCAGCCATATTACAGAGATAGCTTTTGGACTTTGTAGGGCTTTTTGGTTTTCTGGTTTTGACTAGAAATTACTATTTTGACACAGGATAAAGCAAAGGTACTGATAATTTTTGCAGTATTTGACTCTAGAAGTGTTATGGTCAGCAGGTCAGAATTTGGCCATCAGGATGTTTGAATGATGGCAGCATGCTACTTTGCTCCTGCTTGGTTTGCACTGCTTGGCTCTGGGTTGCTGTTCACAACAATTAGTTGTGAAGCTCATTAACATTGCTGGAAAATGTTCATGTGTGCAAGGGGATGAGGCTCCAAACATCCGAATACTCATCAGCAGTGACTCAGAGACCAGAAGACATTAACTCATAACAACGCAAACCATGAGGCTGATGCTCCCAAACGCAATTTGAAGCCCGGGGTGGCTGGGGGAATTCGTTACATGAACTAGCAGTGGCAGGCCAGCACTGCTGACAGTTGAGCAGTGGGACCAGCAGGGTGCACGGGACACCTGCAGACTCTTACCTGGTGTTCCTTTCCCTGGTGACACATGATAATGCACAGAGGAAATGCCAGCATTCAGTTTTGACCTTCACTGTTTGAAAGCACAGAGGGAGAACTGGGGAAAAAAATGGATAATAATCCCTTTCCCTTTCTTTTCCTTTTTAAACCAACAGGCTTGACCCAGCAGGCTGCTAAACAGTACAGGCTCGCTTTTCCTCTTCTCTCTCCACCCCAGCGGGAACCATCAATACCTCAAACTGTGCCATGGTGGGATCCCTGTCTGGCAAGTTAGTTGCTCGGCAGCTGGGAAGTTGCAGGCATTCGCAACCAAAGGGCCTGATTCAGAGAGGCTGGCAGAGCTGCCGCAGACTGGCAGGATCAGGGCAGAAGGGGCAGAGGATCTCGGTCTAGGAAGGAGGGATGACGGATCAGAGCAGGGGAGAGTAATGTGCAACACTCAGAATTGGGAGGAATCTCATAGGGACACTTGATGCTTCGGCTGTAAAACTGCATCTGGTTCTGGTTCAGCAAAGCATGAGAGCACTTGATGATGTCTACCTACGAGGTAATCATGTGCATGCCAACAGGGTGAAGCAGGTTCATCATTTCAGGTGTATATTGAAGAAAAAATGTCTTCTAGGAGGAAAACTTGACGTGTCCAGTAATGACTCTGCTATTTGCCTACCGGGTGGGAAGAAAAAGAAGAAAGGAAATAATAGAAAGAAAAAGAAGAAAGAAAAGAAAGGACAGGAAGAAAGAAAAGAAAATAAAGAAAGGAAGAAAAGAAGGAAAGGAAAGGAAAGGAAAGGAAAGGAAAGGAAAGGAAAGGAAAGGAAAGGAAAGGAAAGGAAAGGAAAGGAAAGGAAAGGAAAGGAAAGGAAAGGAAAGGAAAGGAAAGGAAAGGAAGAAAAGAAAGGAAGGAAAGGAAGGAAAGGAAAGGAAAGAAAGGAAGGAAGAAAGAAAGAAGAGAATCCTTTTGCGGTGGAAAAGCAGTTTCAAGAACTGGAAACAGTGTGATTTTCATCTGAGAATGGCTTTTGTGGACATTCTCCCAGTCTGAGATCATTTCCCACGAAGGAATCAAAAGAGGGCCAATACATTGTTTAAGTCCATTAAAGGTGGTGGAAGTAAGGCACACATCAGTATTGCACGCACTTACACTCTGCACAGAGGAAGGGAGGAATGCATAGCCTGGCAAATTCAAGCCTAGATACCGTTTGTTTTCAAATTTAGGCAAGCAAAAAACTCAAAACAATTAAACAAAAAAACCCCCAGATCACAAAGCTGTGGAGGAGGAAAAGGAGAAAGGAGGAGGGAAATCTAGAGTCACTATCCTAGGAAAGTTACTCGCTTGCATAGGGAGCCCAGAAAGTTTAGGTCCTCTAAGCAGTATTGGTCAACATAAGGAGATACTCAAGGAGAAATCCTGTTCCAGCTGAATTCAACTTCACTGCTGCTTTGGACTGCAATAATTCAACAATTTCATGTGTTCTGTTGCAAATGAAGTGAGTGAGAATTCAGTGTATAAATCCTACCACAAAAGAATGGGCCAAGAGTATGGAGGGCCTATTCCTCATCCCTCTTTAAAGCTAGACACTCTGCACTGCAGAAACACAGGTAAGTATATTTTTGGCATGGTGCTCAGAAAGGTAGCTTCAGATATAGCCATCAGTGAAATAAAGAATATTAATAACACCAACTCTCTTATCCATAAAAAGTCTTACTGTAAGAACAGGAAGCCAAATAAAATACATCTACTACCTCCTTTCTCCCACACCATGTGATGTACAGTACAAAGGTATTTAAAACAGCTATAATTGGATATAGTGTAGCTTGAAAAGTCCTGAAAGGGCATAATTACAATAATCAGTGCAATAATGTGGGATAAGACCTTGTATTATAACTAGACCTGCACCTTGAAATCCATGTTGTTTTGCTTTCTGCAGCTATGGCTAATAAACATGTAAAGCAGCAGTTCCTCCATCACTGCTCCATTTCAGATGTAGAAGTCTGGCCCTCTGTCAGACCCACAGGCAGCCTCACGTGTTCTGTTGAGGAGCTAGGGAAAGTGCATGGACTTCCTCAACAGAGCCCTTTTCATTCATAACAAAGTCACCTGTACTACCCACATCCATTAGACAGAGTTTGTAACACCAGACAGAAAAGCAACTGCCTAAAATTTTCATTAACTGAGATATTGGTCCTTGAGACATGAATGGAAAGAGAATCAGAAATGCCCTTGTGATGCTGAGTCATGGGTTTAAAAGGATGCTGCCACGTAAATATTTCTTTTCAGCCTTTCTCATTCTATTACCAGCACAACAGCTTGGCTTGCTATACCTGTGAAAATCTGCAGGGCGACATCCTTCACTGGCAAATGCCAGCTGAGCACACCAAGCCACCATTATGTGTTCCACTGTTTTAAACAGACAGGAGAGCCTTCATGTTGCTCTTAGTCAGGCCCCGATCCAGCCATGTTGGTCAGCCTGCAAGTCATCAGTCACCTGCACAGGACAGTCTTCAAGCTCTGGGGGAGTGAGGGAGGTGAGGTATTTTCTGGCACAACACCAGACTCAAAACCACAGCATTGGCTTTAAAGAAAAGGATATTTCACAACCAACCAAGCTGGTGGTGCTCAGCCATTCTGGCTGGGCACACCATACACCTTGTTCCAGTAGCAGCCAGCTACCCAAAGACTGGAGGACATGTAGGCATCGTGGCCCGTAAAGGGTCCATTTTAAGGAAAGACTTCTACACCAAAACATGGGGTGGTCCTGCAAGCACTCCTCTCATGGCATCAGCTTGTAGCAAAGCAAGGAATGTTTCAGCAAAGATGCAAGAGACCAAATTACATGTAAAGCTACCTAGGTTTCCAGAAGTATCTGTATTAAGATGTATACAGAAATTTATGCAATTGTCTAATCAGCTACCCACCAGTGACGGAGGCTATATGAAGGAGACAAACTGACCAGTTTCCTGTTCATCCTTATCCTGGAGTATCTACATGAAGAGGACCAAACCTACATTTGGAAGTGTTGGCTGGGGAGAGAGATCTTTGGATGTCCCAGTCAGTCAACAGTAAGAACTTTTTACAGGTGAGGTGATGTTTGATCCCCTAAACTTGGCACAATGAGAACGCCGACAAGAAAGCTGCAGCTAATGTTTCCTTTGTGGCCAGCAATTGCCAGAGGGACCTTCCTCCCACAGCAAATGCAGCAACCTTCAGAAATATCTCACCTCTCCCCTCATCATGGCATCCATGCAGGCCTTGGTAACAAACAAGTTTCATTATTTTGAAGTTCTGTGAGAATTCAAGGGAAAAGTTTTTGTCACACACTTTGCATGAGTCCCAGTACCACTGTATTCTCCAAAACATAGCTGTGTGAATGTCCAGCTATGTCCAGTTCGACAAGCAATCCATTGAACAACATCATCTATGTGCTGGGGACAGCCAGCATTATGTAGCATAAAGGCCTATTCTCTGAGTGTCGTTGGACCATGGCACAATCAAGGTGACTCCAAGGCACTTCAGAGCAGTCAGGCTGTGGCTGACAGGAGGACACGAGATTTACAAGGCTGCTACTTGAGTTAAGCTGTGAATACTCTGCTACAACTCACACCTGTCTCCAGATGATGCTCGGAAGACGGTAGAAATTAGAAAAGCACATTAACTAGGGCTGCCGAGCAGGCCTTTAAATCTGGCAGGTATGTGAGGCAAGAATTTATGTTCTCTTGTACTGGTGGTAGGCTAGTCCTTCACCTCATCACACTCAGCCTTGAGTAAGCCAAAAGCTCTGTTGTGACCTGATTATACTAGCTTGAGGTAGAAGGTCAGATCACATTTGATTATGTTTGGATGATTCAAGCAGATTCTGTCCCTCTTGACATGGACCTTTATATGGCATGGAAACACATTCAGATCATGGTAAACTGTCATGCATGTCCTCCAGGATGGGTACCATGGAGCCTTTTTTGAGGGAGTGTGAGGGATGGGAGGGCAGCTAGTCCTCACAGCATAGAGCTACTCCTCCTGCTTCAGACAATGAAGAGTCTGAAAGAGAATTAACATTTTTTTCTCGTAGAGAGAGGATGTCAGTGAGGGAGGCTGGAGGGCAGGGAGGAGGAAGAAGCATTTGAAAATACTAATGTCACAGCCCTCCTCTTTTCCTCAGGTTCTGTTTTCACTCTAGCTCCCCAAGAAAAACATTAATCTAAAAATAATATAATAAAGAAGCCTTCCACATTGACATGCGAAACAATCTTTGTTCAAAAGCTGCAAGATATCATCAGCTTGTGGAGCCTGTCAGCAGGTCAGCACTGTGACTGAAGTTTATTAGCAGGGCTGACAAGGTTGTGCTGGTCTGTCTGTGCCAGCAGCAAATCACAAGGCTTCTAATTCAGAGTCTCTTATTAACAACAGTCCCTGTTCCTTGTTTTTATTTGTAGGACTGATTGAGGGCACTGTAAATCTGTAAGTGAGCAGTCCAAGGACTTGGGTTAGAGTCCAGGGTTCAGTCTCGGAGGAGAACAGCTTTATAAGTATGTGCACTTCCTGTGATTCCCCTGGTTTACTGAGATAGAAGCTCCGATAAAAAGAGCATGTGAGCTAACAGACAAGAGAAGTAGATTGCCCACGAGTTACTGGTATTCTCATGCTCTCTTGCCTCTAGAGAGCGCCACTCTTGGAAATACACCACTGCTGTTGTACACACCTTATCAGATAAAAGGCAGTTTTCCCCCCTCAAAAAAAAAAAAA
>VYXH01012807.1:131636-150962 GCA_013397275.1 Burhinus bistriatus | reverse complement strand
AAAAAAAAAAAGAAAATTGTTTTATTTATTGAATTCTGGCGCTTTGTACCAGATGACTCACTGTCACACTTCTTCTCTGTCTTTTCACTGAACTAGAATCGTGTAGCACATTACTTTCATCCATTGTGGCTTGCTGATAAGATGAAAGGATAAATTTTAAACTTTAAGACTTTTCTTATCCTGTCAGAGATCAGGAATATCATTAAATCTCTCCCTCTGGTCAGCTGGTTGGCATTTGGAGCTGAGGAGTGCCATTTAGTATTAGTAGCCTCAGACCTGAAATTTAAATGTTTTGTAGAGTTCTTTGCATTGGTCCTGGGACCGTCAAGGTGGGGAAATGAAGGTCATTTGAAGTCACTAGCTCTGCTTGTTGGATTTTAGCCAAGGACATTTGCATAAATATCTTCCTTGTGTATGATATTAAAAAATCACACAAAATACAGTTTTGCCCATTGTTTCCCAGAGTCTGATCTAACTCTCTAGGAAGCTGGCAAGGGTATTCTTTGGTTTTAATGAGAACTGGATAAAGACTCGGAATACAACAGAACAACTCTTCATTTAGCATAAAGTCAACAGAGCACAACTGGTTTCAATAAAGATGTGCCAATTTACAGCATGTGAGGAACTGGCAAAATATTGCTCTTCAACAGCTAAAAAATACACTAACTCTGCAATCACAGGTGGATATGAAGATTTTGGTGTCAAAACACTTGGATTTGAGCTGGTTGGGGCAGCAGGTGGGGTGAAAAACAAGAAAAAAAGTTAATATTGTTTCTTAATAAATGGTGCCACCTCTCTTATTCTTCCACGTTAAGTGTCAAAGTCCCAAATATTTGCATATGAAACATTTTGGTGTGCGCTAATCTGAAAGGAACACAATCTAGCACAGACCTTCCAGTAGAGCGTATCAGCCAGCTTTCAGACCAGAAGTAGTAATGTATTTGGCAGATTATGAAAGCTAGACAGATGAATAGACCAAGCCCTTAATTACCTGTCCTGGAGAATGTCTAGATCCTGTTGAATTGCTTTATTCTATTTTTATTAAACGAGAAAAAGATCCACATGTGGGAGGCTGAATTTGTACAGAAATGAGATGGAAGACTAAGACAAGAGCAGTACTTTATTACATATAGATGTTTTCCTTATGAAAAAATATAATTAGTTAAATTAATTACTTTAATTATACAGACCTATTGTAATAGCTTTTGATCACGTTAAATAATGACACAACATTTAGGAGGTAAAGTTCACCTAAGAAGAGTCAACACAGGTAGCCATTTGGGCTCAAAGGGATGGCTGCAGTTAGCGCACAGCAGGATTTTATGTAGATAGAATTAGGATAAAGAAAATTGATTTTTAACCAACCATGAGGACCACAGAAAGAAATTACCACACTACTTCAGGGAACAGAAGTGCAGTCACCCGCCTGGGAAGAGAACTAGACTTCATTTCTCAATGAAGCTGAATTTCACTGAGATTCAGTAATTAAACTGCTTTCTTTAACAGTCAGGATATTTGCAGCCAAATGAATGTTTCTTCCTGCTTAATTGATAGGAAGGCACATTTGCATTCAAAGCTCGCCAAGGCTAAATTACAGACACATTATGCCATTGTCTACTTAGAGGCCAAAGACTCTGGAGATGAATCTGAGCACTCGATAGAAGCTGCAGGTCAAACCCCACCACCTCCACTCGTGTTGAACACTAGTGCCTGTTCCTCAAACAACACCGTTAATCACAGCGAGCCCTACCTGACACTAGCTCTTCTCATCAACTGAAGGGAAATTTTGAGTTAGAAATGGCAAATCCTTCAAGGTTATGTGTTTCACAGGCAGCTTATCCGTATTAAGTTGCACTGGTGTATGTTGAAGAAAACATTTGCCTTGGGCCCTGAGCCAGTTTGATCCGTTGTTATTAGGGCCTGGACAAGCTGTCACAGGGAATGGGCCACTGTCACACAATAGCTGTGTGTCACAGGTTGTTATGAAGAGCTACAAGAAGTGAGGGCTTGGAGACATTCGAGATTGCTTGGGATTCATCCAGAATTTACAGCATTCTCCAGGTGATTCAAAGGCAATCTCTGCAATGCTCCTTTCCTCCACATTTTAGGAACTAAAAATAGAGCAAGTGATTTGCACTGGGCTCTGTCCCTCCACCTCCACCACCAAGCCTCTGAGCTGTCACCAGTTGGCTTCTTCTGGGATACAAAGAAGTTGGTCCCAAAAGGGACACCCGCAGTAATGCCAATCACTGCTTGGGGCTGGCCGGCCTCCCTGGCTGCCGCCTACGGAACCCTGAGTTCCCAGTACAGAACAGAGCTACTGGTTGAAGCCCTGCTTGCACCACACAACAGGGTTGATGATCCCACCACTGACCACAAAGCAGACACAACAAGCCTTAAGGAGAGGTGGAAGGAGAGGTGAAATAGCAAAGGGTGGGAAAAGGAGTGAATCTGAGGAGAAAGAAAGAGAAGAGGAAGGAAAGGAATAAGGAAGGATGTGAGCCAGTTATTACGGCATTTCAGTGGACCGGTAAGGAGGAGAATAACTGTGTCTGGGAAGAATTACATTTGCTGTCTCCTTTCTAAATTAAGACTTGTAAACTAAAGTGAAGAAAATAATCGGGGGAAACAAGATGCAGGTGCAAAGCAGGAGGCAAATCGTGGCTGGTAATGAGGAAGAGGATTCTCCTTCGGCTTGTGGAGGAAACAGCAGGGGAACCAGGGAAGCAGATGCTGCTTTCTGGCAGCTTGAGTGAAAGGTAATGTCGGGAAAGTCAGGAGGGGACAAGACTTTACACTTTTTATGTTCTTTCAGTCCCCATAATGGCCTTTTTTATCAGATTGCAAGATCATTTGAACTGGAGAAAAGAGTGAAAATGGATTCCTTGCCACTTGTGCATGGAGGACAGCAGGGCAGCAGCCAAGTGGAGGGACTCTGATGGGTCCCAACTGGAGACAGAAACACACTGGTGTGAAGAGAAATGCCAAATGCTCTCCCACAGCTTGTGTACAAGCAAAATTTCTCCTCACCTTCTAAAGACCCCTTGAAAATTTGAAACACTGGAAAATTATTTTCTGTAGGATAAATAAGAATGCCAGTTCCCAAATGGGAATCTTCATGGAAACAAACTTCAGACAGCTGCTTAAGAGAATGTTTCCTTCAAAACTTTAATTTATTATAAAATTATATGAAGGAATTGTAAGTTTTATTATTCCTTCAGAAATGCTCTGACGTGCATAAGGGGACTTGCAGCTCCCCTAGTTCTCCCTGCCCTGTCTTCACACCTAATAAAACAGTGATTGAAAGATGTTAAGGGAAAGATGAGGGAACTGAGGACTAGATATCAGCCAAGCTGCAGTAGCAAAGCACCACCATGACACCTACTGGACTCATGGCTGGAATAGTCACCAATTGGTCTTGTCAGAGAGTGAAGTAGCTAACTTGTAGCTGCAAATTCAGACTTTGATGATGTCCTGTTGGTCCAGCTGCATCAGCTTCCACACGGACTCAAGGCAGTGACACATATAGACGTGGCAACTACTTTTGCATGGAAGTTGTCCAAAGCTTTTTTGTGGCAAAGCTATATTGGAAAGCCTACCATGGAGCTGCCTATGGTCTCTCTCTGGGTAACTCATCAATTGCTGTGTTCAAGGGCAAACTCACTAACCTCCCTATCACCATAAACCACAAGGGAGACAGCTGAGACCCCAGCTTCAGGAAAGAGCAACACTGACTGGTTGGACACAAACTGGATGAATCCTCAGGTCATGGAGGACTGATATTACCTGCAGACATCACAATTATCTGCAGAAAAGAAGAACTTTATCATTGAAGAGTGGATCTGTGGAGGCATAACAACTTAAAATGCTGTGTCTTCGGTTTTAGTCTGGGCCTTATTGTATGCTCCTACCTGATGCTGTCCTCAGTGGAGCTCTCTGTTCCTGGGTACACGCTTATGAAGATGCCAGTCCCAAAGTATGGAAAGTTAAATTGAGTCTGATACATGACAGCGTTTTAAAAAAAATCAGTGGAGATAAAAAGCACCGGTGTAAAGTAGACTTCTAAAGACACCACAGATCAGGCAACACCCTCCTGGGCTTGCCAACATCAGTGATGGATGTAAGTCAGAGACTCTGAATGTATGGATTGGTCACATTAATGGGATGAAGCTGCAACACTTCTTGGAAGAGCATTATTTATTTCGAGGCCACTGAAAGGTACAGTGTGGCCTTCTCCAAGAAGCAAACATCACTACTCTGGCTGCATCTTCCAGCAGTCAGCAAGACATGACTACATCAGGTTGGCAGCACCACTTGCAACAGCAGTTAGAATATGGCTCAGTGATTCCTGCAGCCACTCTCTCCCTCCTACGTCATTTTCACTCATTGACTTATTCCTCTTCTTTTATATATTGCTCTTTGTGTTTGTTAGCTAATAACCAGCTAAGACAAAGTCATCTTTTATGTGATCCGAAAAACATCCTAAAAGTAATACCCAGAGCAGTGAAACATAGTTAGCAGCTTGCCAGATCCTGGAGCACCTGTTATGAATCTGTGTTTCTCCAGACAGGTTGTTAGAAACAAAACAGTGCTGAAGACAGTATCCTCCATGATGGGATTTTCTCTGGGTTTTTTTTTCTCACTTTGTATGTGGTTTGCATGTTGTCTCTTTAAAGGACTAATCAGAATGATGAGCCACTTCCATAGGTCAGGAAGGATTCCCAACTCTTCTTCTCCCCCAAAGCAGCACAGCGCAAGACCACCCCTAAAATCATCAACAATATAATAAAATTAAAATTTTCACTCTAATTGATAAGGCAGCAGGAAAAAAGATGTTGATACAATAAAATTTACTGTCTAATATTTCAAATTCTTTAACCACTTGGCCCTCCCTTTTTGTATCTTTAATCACAGAATCACGGAATTTTCAGAGTTGGAAGGGACCTCTAGAGATCATCTAGTCCAACTCCCCTGCTAAAGCACATTACTCAGCACTGCATCCAGGCAGGTCTTGAAAATCTCCCGAGAAGGGGACTCCACAGCCTCCCTGGGCAGCCTGTTCCAGTGCTCTGTCACCTTCACCGTAAAGAAGTTTTTTCTTATGTTTGAATGGAACTTCCTATGTTCCAACTTGTGCCCGTTGCCCCTCGTCCTGTCACTGGGAACCACTGAAAAGAGTCTGCCTCCATCCTCCTTCAACCCACCCTTTAGATACTTAGAAGCAAGAATAAGGTCTCCCCTCAGCCTTCTCTTCTCCAGGCTAAAGAGTCCCAGCTCTCTCAGCCTTTCCTTATAANTGGTTGCAGGTCTCCAACTTAACACTGCTCCATTAATCACAGCCCTCTGAGTTCTGTCACACAGCCAGCTCTCAATACACCTCACTGTCTCCTCATCCAGCCCACACTTCCTAAGCTGGCCTATGAGGATGCTGTGGGAGACAGTGTCAAAAGCCTTGCTGAAGTCAAGGTAGATGACATCTACTGCTCTCCCCTCATCCCGCCAACCAGTTATAACATCATAGAAAGCTATCAGATTGGTCAAGCATGATTTACGCTTGGTAAATCCATGTTGACCACTTCCAATAGCTTCCTGTTCTTCAACATATTTGGAGATGACATCCAGAACAAGTTGCTCCATTACCTTCCCAGGGACAGAGGTGAGACTAATCGGCCTGTAGTTCCCTGGGTCCTCCTTCTTGCCTTGTTTGAAGATTGGAGCGATGTCAGCCTTCCTCCAGCCCTCAGGCACTCTCCTGTTTCCCATGACCTTCCTGAAAAGGTCTTTAGTGGTGGCTACTACTACAAAAGCAAGCCAACAATCACTTGCCATGAAACTCTGAATCAAAGTTGATTTTTTAATCTTGTAGCAGTAAACCCAAGCCTTTACATGAGATGCAAACCCAATTCCTTCTATAGCCCAAGACACTCCTTTATCATCAACACATATGCATCAAAAGGCAAAATTCATCCTGGAGTAGCTCTTCTTTTATGATCTTCCCAGCACATATTACTTTTCTATCCCCTGAGGCCATCCAGATACCCTGAAAAAATTAGAGACAAAGTTAGCGCAATTCTCAGCTCAAGGGATTAAATCAGCTTGTTGGAAACCCAGGACTAAGGAAGAGCATTTCCTTCCTAACTCTCTGCATTCCTGGTGGGCTCAGCTCTGGGGCAGGAATGAGCCACTACCCAAGTCCCTAATCACAACTCCTGAGAGGTGGCATATGTGTTGTCTACTGCATTGTATAGTGGTACAGCTGCCAGTTACAAAAGTCCAGACTAGTTTTCTCCTAAATTTATCAGACTAATTTGGATCATGTTAATTTAGATCTCACTTTAAAAAAAAATAAATAAAAAAAATGCACCCCCCCGTGTGCCATGACTTTACGCAGTTTTCTTCCCTTTAAGAAAAATCAGTATGTTAACAATTCAGCTGGTGCAAATTTCACTTAGTGTCTGAAATATCCAGAATGCATTTCAAAATAAATTCTTTACTTCTGCCTAATTTTCCCCAGACCTGAAGAATAATGAGCAGTTTTATGTCCCCCACCAGCTCTGTGGCTCCTCGGTGGAATTCTTCTTTCCAGTTTTCCAAGTTCAGTCACTTTCTCAGGATGCAATTTCAAGCTAATAATACTAATAGTTCTGTGACTAGCAGTCCTCTGCAGTCAAGGACCTGGAACAGGATACACAGGAGACATGTTTGGTTTGGGTTTGTTGGGGGTTTTTTTGCCGCTTGTGGCAAATGCCATCATAGTCTCAGAATTTTCGTAAGTTTGTGAAACTGTTTCTGGGGTTTGTTACATTGCTGTCTTCTAAGTCTGTGCATCTACAGTATCTTCAGCCTTATACACTTTGCAGAGCTCATTACATTAATTGTTTGACCTTTCTTATAATGAAGTGAACGTTCTGCTGCTCACACTACTGACCTTTTGGTGTGACGTTTCCAGATCTATGGTGGGAAAACAGATCCTGATGGAAGAGCTATCAGGGGAGTTTTTATTCAAATATAGTCCAGGATGGAGACAGATCCCACGTGGATCCCTGTGAATGGTAGCAGATGCCCTGTTCTGGTCCAGTCAGCCCACATGTGACGGGACCTCTGATAGGTAGCAGCTGTTGCCATAAGGAAGCATATGACAGTGAGTGAAGCTGAAGATGGTTCCTTAAAAACCAGTAAGTGTTAAAAAATGATGAATAAATCATAAATACAGTCATAATTTTCAACTCTACTAATTTAAAAAATATCGCTATGATTGAGGTAAGATTGGAGCCTCTTGACCTGAAAGTCACACTGGGTTTAGCAGAGCAGAATTTAAGCTCCATCTTGGAGATAGATGGCTGAAACAACCTGGACCACCACCCAAAATACTCACTGCACTCTGTGGCCAGTGAAAAGCCACACAGTGTGTCTGGCAATGCTTTATAAAGTGCATTTTGATGAAGTACATGTCTGTGAACAGAAGCTGTAAGAAAATAGGAAGAGGAAAGGAAGAAAATATCATAAGTGTTGGAAGAGGAGCATGGGAAAGAAAAGGGCATAAGTAAGTGAAAACCATTATTTTAAAATAAATTTCTGAGTGGGGAAAAAAAAACCACAACCCAGAGCAGAAAAACAGAAACACTATTTCTGGTTGGTGGGTTCTTACTGTTCAAGGAAAAACAAGATATCCCACAGGGGCTACCTGTTGGATCACATGAGAGAAGCAACCAGTTCCATCAATCATTCCTGTAACAGGCTGAAATTTGGGATGAAGCAGGTAACAGAAAGAACCAGGGTGATATCCAGGGAGATCTGTTTTTTAAAGCCCAGGAGCTGCAAGGGCAAGAAATATGAGGTTAAATGTAGGCCAGCTGAAGAGCCAGAGGAGTCCCCAGTGAGCAGAGCATGGGCTAGGATTTAAGAAATCTGATAGCACTTCAGGTTTATCTTCCACTTCGCTGTGCTATGGTTTAGTCCCACCAATGTGAAATAGAGCTCTTTCCTACCTACCAGAGTAAGCAATGAGAAATAAAGTAATTTAGCACTCTGGTGATACTGGTGTGGGTGACGAGTTATCATATAAATGACAAATCTAAAGAAACTCTCTTTTTCCAAGTTCCTCAAAAAAAAAAAAAAAAGAGGAAGAAGAAAAAATCCAACCCCAAAAACCGGTCTGAAATAATCTGCTGGTAGCTTTCGGAAGCTGCTGGTTAGACAATAGCTGAACACTGAGAAGGAAAGGCCAGCTAGGTTTTCATTTTATCTGGGACTTCTCTGGTTGGATAGACCCTGCAAACCTCCTACCACTTACAGCTCTTGAGCCTGAATAAACTTGCAATGCCAGACCCGAGTCACACTGGAGCTGTTAGGAGTGTGGTCACCTGGGCAGGCACTGAGATGAAACAAGCCATAAGGTAATGCTGATGCAGGGCCATCAGGTGATGCTGGTGCTAATAGTGCCGAGCTGTCTCCAGCCCAGCACTGTGCCTGCATTCAGCAACAGGTATGGCAATCAATAAAATTTATAACTGAATTATTTAGATAATATAAGTAATAGGTAAACTATATAATTTATTATGTAAATTATATAATTAAACCTTATTTGTGAACTAGGAACTCCAGCATGCACATGCATTTGACTGTCCAAAGGAGCAGGGAAGGTCAACTCCCCTTCTCAGCCGTGTCCCAGAAGCACCAAGATGCATCTCACGTTCCTCACAGGTTTGAGGGGAGGGAAAGTTTCCTTAGTCGTCCACGGAGAGGAAACAGTGACATTTCCTCTGTGGTCTCTTCATGGGAGAGCCTGGCTGCAACTGACACAGGACCTCACGACAATAACAGCCCCAGCAGCCCTTGCTGGCTGGCACCGTCCCACCAACAGCAACACTGAAAACATCAGCATCTGCCCTGTGCCTCCCACCTGACACAGTCCTGACATGGGGGACACCCCCTAACTGGGTACACACCACCAAGGCTCCCAGCCGTCGGTGGTTAACTGTACCACCACACCTACCGATAGCAGCCATACAAGCACATCTTGCAACCTGTTTAGCTAGCAATAAACTACAGAAAGTAGTAAGAGAAGGAAACAAATACGGATCTTCTAGGAGGTTTAAGCCGCTTGCACAGCGTTCCCTAATTTGCCTAAGGTTTTCTTTTCATTCATAAAATTTTAGTAGAAACAGAAGAGGGTTTCCCAGACTGCTTTCCTTGTAAAGATAGAGCATGTTAGCAGATAGGTAGACTTTTTGTCTAAATAAAAGTATAGGTTGTTGCTGACATGCAGCAGATTAAAAGCAGAGGGATATGTTAAAATGATTACACTGCAGAATTCCTCAAATTAAACAATGCCCTTGTTAAAATATTTATAGGAGAATAATTTTTCAGGGAAGAAAGCTAAATAATCACACTAAAGGCTTCCGCACATAAATAGGTTTGAGATGGGATGCTTTAAAATAAAATTTTAAAAAACCTGAAAATACTATACCAACAGGAAACTCTAGTCTCAATTTTCAGGCTCATATCGCTAAGATTTCTTGTCAGATTAAACTCGGATTTTAGACACACAAAAATCCTCCTCTGGCTGGAGAAAATAATTGAAAAATTGCAAGGAGAAAGCAGCTTTTTTGCAGAAAGTCAGAAAAACACAGCTTAGCGTGTAAAGCTAGGTATAATCTTCACAGTGGAATCACTGGAGGCTTCTTAATGGATGAAATATTTTTGGTTTTAAGCTCTATACCTCATAGTCTCACTGTATTGTGTTTATAGCCTATCAGACTTCTAGACTTCCTATTGTTTTTCCTGATACTTTTTTCTGTTTTGAGACCTTCTTTTGATGAAGGGCAGAATCCAAAGCCATTACGGCTGTAGTAGGTGAGCAGCGGTCTCACTTTGGAGATGCACAGTGCGCCTCCATACTCTGACACGCTCGGTGCTGACTGATGCAAGACATTGCCCAGGGGTTCACATCCAACCTCCAGTCTCTCAGCAGCTTCATGGTTGGGGGAAAAGTACATTAGCTGTGGGACTGGGCTTGGAGGGTCTGTAAATAGCCTTCACCTGCTGGCCTGAAGGTCTTGCTGGCAAGAGGTACACCCAGCCATAACCACTGCTACGAGCTGTGGCAAATGGCTCTGCATTCTTTTTCACAGAGAGAAGTCCAGCCCCACCCAGTTCTTCCCAATAGTTTGTGCATATTGCCCTGGTGTTTCTGGTCTTGGCTGGCCTCTTCAACCTACTTAGCTGGTTAGAGGCTTCACTTCCTCAGAAGTGCAGGAATGCCACCTGTTCCCTTCCAATGTCAAAACCAGCTTCTTGTTACTCTGGTACAGGCTTGGCGGAGGTGAAATCCACGGCCTCCCCTGCCGAGCTTGGGGGTGAGTTCGCAAAGTGTGGACGGTTAGCAGGAGAGGTGTGCTGAAGGTTTGCCCAAACAGGTCACAGGCATGCTAACCCAAAATATTGCCATTTCCTTGAGTTTCATTTCTTAGGCTACCCAGCTCAGCGCCTGCTTTCGGTAACAGCAATTCTTGGATGCATTTTTCCCCATTAGACAGAGTGCTTGGATGCCAGTAACTTCGTTGTATGTATCACATTGCAAGACAACACACTGCTTTAGTTCTCGTAAAATGTTCAGCACTTTCATGAATTATATCGATTCTAGAAGAGTCTGATCCTGCTCTTATTGAAGTCAATGACAGGACTTCCATGAAACCCGACACATGCTCACTATCCATTTAATCGCTCCTCAGAAAGCAATGAAAATATCAAGTGACAGGAGGCAGGCGAGAGAAACGCGTCGCGCTGACTCTGCAGCGGGTCAGTTCTTCAGATCAGCCCCAGCATTAAAGCTGATCACAGCCCCAAAAAAGCTGTTTTGGTAGCCGTGATGGGGTGGGGGTGGGGGTGCAGTGGTCATGCTCCCTTCCCCTGGGACCCCGGCAGCTCCCTGCAAGGGGTCTCTCTTTGGACACCACCAGGGATTTCAGCTAGGACGTCAGCATTGCCATCGCCTCGCTCCGAGGCACAGCTCACAACACACACGCAGCTGGCTTTGCATGTAGTAAGAAGTCACCACCAGCCAGCTGAGCTACACCGGCTAACACGGTCCCTCCCCTCCCGTTTCCAACGTAAGACCAAATTGATCCGGTGTCCAGTACCTGCTACTGGGGATACATGTTTATTAAGGTTAGAAGCTGATCTCACCGTGATGTATGGCACGCACTGCTCTAGCTAGTGCCGTGCACCTAAATTTCCCTTAGCCATCCTTGCCTTCCCTGCTCAGCCTAGCAATCTCAGCTGAAGAATTTCCCTCAAGAACAAAACAAGCTGTGCATTGCAGGGAACACAATTATGATGCTGGAGCTGGGATCTGGGCACTAAGACTGCTAGCATGACTTTGCTAGAGAATTTCCCAGATACCTTCATAATTTATTCTTTAGATATTTTGGGGGAAGCAGAAGGAGAGACACTGGAAAATACACAGATCCCTCATCAGTTCTAAGTAAGAATAAACACCCGGGTGTATTCACTGATATATTTAACAAGTTGTATAGGAAATCGCTAGCTGTTCAAACATGTAATTATGTGTTAACATGCCTGCCTAACAGGGCAAAAAACAGCGGTGATTCAATAATTAGACTATGGAATGCTTTTCTTCCTTGCTTCCCTGCAGACTGGAGGCAGCTTATACACCTTTATCTGCCTAAGTTAAGAAAAAAAAATAATAAAATGACCTTTTAGGAGCCCTTGAGCAGCTTGACAGTTGTGTCCTTCTCGTTCTTTCAACAATCAGGTAAACTCAAGAGCGATGTTATTTCCTGGCCAGGGGAGTATAAAGTAAGCTACGGTTTCTCACATAACCTGCTTTCTTGTGCTCCTGAAACTCATACTGCACAGGCAATGCTTTTCCCTGATGACAATTCAAAGCCTAGAGAGCTTTGTTTTTTACCTTATTTAAAAATAAATACATGCTAATTATAGGGCAAAAATAAAAAGTCTCCATTCTACTGCACTGTGCAATTCTGCTACTTGGCATGGGCAGAGGGTTCAGTGCACTGTTGCTGTGAGCAATGGGGAGGGCTGAAAAGGAAAAATCAATGCCATTTCTTGTTCAATTAAGTTCATTGTGATTCAGAACCACCTCCTCACACTGCAGAGCCTGCAAGAGATCAGTGCTGCAATCACTACCTTTTAGCAGCTTGCTTTCTCCATCTGGACCTGCACAAGCCACTCACTGGCAGGGCATCACACTTTGCCCTGAGAAAAAGAAAGAATGAGAAAAAAACCCCTGTCCTCCGGGGACCCTCTGAAACACATTGTCATAAATCACAGGTCTTCAGGTGGGCATGTCACGGAGGGGGAGAGGGCAGTTTCCTCAATGAGTCATTTTATTTAGATGTCAGAACTACCGCTGTCTTTTTACCCTTCAGTAAAAAGTTTGCTCTCCTTGCTGCCTCACCGAGAAATATCTGCAATACATATCTTGCTGCTTGGTCTCGCTCAGGCTAAGCAATGTGATGGTCTGGCTCAAAGTCTTTTGGAAGTCAATAGAAAGATGCTGGCAGACTCTGCTGGACTACAGATCAGATCAGACAGCCTTATGCCCGGGAATCAGGGATTAGTAGTCACGGTTATCAAGAGGTCATGACAAAGGATTTTTAGGGTCCCTCCCATCCCCTTGTCCACTTTAGCTGTTCTGTGGCAACTGTAAAACAACAACAACAAAAAAGATGTGTTTGCAGTGGAACGGAGTAACCTGGCGAGTTTCTTCTCCCAAAGCTCAGCCTGCTGAGGACACCAAGGTCTACGATGGTGCACGGTGCCCCCTCAGTGCTAGCGCCAGCACCCCGCAGGCCTGCTCAGCACCTCCCGAAAGAGAAGCCCAGGTTGCTTGTGAGCATGTCTCACTCTAGTGACAGGACAGACAAACTACAACAGCCTGCCACTTTCCAGCCTGCCTTTAATGGCTACTGCCTGCTCCCTGCGTGGAGAGGGCTTGTCCAAGGCCCTTGGGGTTCAGTCCCAAATTCCTAGGGTCTAGCAGAGCAAACAGTTCATTGCAAAACCCGAAGGCAAGAACGATCAGGGGTGGCACAGGCAAAGAACAACGTGAGAAAGAGACGGAACTCATTAATGTTACCAGGCAAAGGCCTTTCATGCTCACAAAGGTGGTTTTAGATCCTGGATGTGTGTCAGCTAATGGCAATGGATAAGTGATGCATGTAACATCTTAGTCCACAGCTATCCACATCACTTTCCAGTTTCTCTCTTGCACTGCTAGATCATGCTGAGGAGCAAGACAAGTCCCGAAGGAGGCTGCCGGCTGTTTAGTTGCTCCGTGCACCTATGAGCAGCGGCCATGGAGCTGCTCTTGCCTTTTCCAGCTGCAATCATGGCAGCTGACACATGACAATGATATTTGAGTTAATTATGCCAACTGGGGCACACAGAAGATAAATGTGGTCCAAATGCGGGTTTCCGAAGAAGGACGGTTTTTAATGAATGTATACTTCTGCTCAAGTCATGCCTTTGTGAAACTAGTTCCCAGTTCACATCAAGATGCAGCTTTCTACTCAGATTTATTCCATGATTCATGGGACTTACCTCTGACCTTGCCCAGTTTCCAGTGTCATAAGTATGTTCCTAAAGCTAATAGTGAAGAAGGAGGGGGATGAAGAAGTTGCATGTCCTCAGCATCTCTGCAAATCAGATTGCAGGTGCATGTACAGATCCATCCTGTTTTTCCTTGTCACAGAACCCTTTTCACCTTTGTATACATTCTTCCTCCCAGATTTCATCCTTCCTAGGAAAGTGAGATCTCACTTGAAGTTCTTGCAATGCACATGTGACTGGCAGCACATCTGTCCTGGCAATGTTCTCATCAGCCCACAATTAATTAACACATCGTTGTCCTGCTCCCTAAATCCCCAAGTTCCCCTGAAACTTTGGTTTTCACGGTTAAGGATTGATGAAGAAAAACTGGAAATGTAGAAGCAGTATCTTCCCATGATAGCTGGAAATCTGATGTGACTGGTTCTTTAAATATATATTTAAGTTTTTTTCTGGAATTGATTGTATTGACTGTTATAAAGAAAACTCAGAATGGTATTTCAGTTATTGAAGTCCTACTGTAACTGAAGGTTAATAGCTGCTGTGGCAGTAGATACTTTATAAATCAATGGAAAAAGCACGTGAATCAGAATGTCACCCCACTGAGGAATGTCCCATCTCACTGTGCTCAACAGAAGTTGTGGTGCCAACGTCCATGGAAGCAGGAAACATTCACGTGCCAGCAACTTTTAGGACTAGTTATTGGTACATACTGAGGATAAAGGTTTTGTGCAGCCAGTTTGTGTTCTGGCAATGGCATTGTTATTCCAGACTTGGAGCTTGGTTCCGAACCAAGATCCAGAACTTGGTTACTGGCATTTGCAACCAGAGAAATTGAAATTATCTTAATACCATGGGTGTGCATTCGAGGTTATTTTCACACACTCAGGATGACTTGTATCTGGACCAAGGTGTCTATTAAGGATGCCAGAGAGTGATTAACAGTTCTGGCATGATACATACAGCTCATCACAAACCTTCCAATTCCTTATGTGGTGTGGATTTCAGCATAATGACGCAATCACTGGAACAACCTCCCCAGGGATGTGGTGGAGTCCCCAGCACTGCAGTTTTTTAAGAAGCAGCTGGACAGGGTGCTAGATAATATCTCATCTAGGCTCCCTTTTCTATGACAGGTTGGACCAGATGATCTCTGGAGGTCCCTTCCAACCTGGGCTGTTCTATGGTTCTGTGTTCTATGACAATAGTAAGCGGGGATGTCAGGAAATCCACTGATATCAGCCTTTTCACAGCCATTTTCCAGGTCTATATACTTCCCTCCAGCCTGTGATGGAAAGTGTACAGACTGGCCTTAGGTTTATATTTCTCGAAGGAAAAAAATCAGTGGTAAAGATACTAAAGATTGATACTGCTTTCTTCTGAGACTGCTTTGCTGAAACCATCCTACTCTTTGAAACATCCACAGGCACCTTAAGCACATCACGTGTTGCAAACATAATTGTAGTGGGTGTGAACTCCATCTGGCTAGAGCAGTGCAGGCTCGCATACCTCCCCTCCGCTTGCCTGGGCTCAGCAGCAATGCCAGAGCCACAATCCGATATAAAGGGGGCAGGCTAATAAGATGCTGAATTTCGAGTGCGCACACAGGCACTCTCTTAAAAACGTTATCTCTGAGGAGTGCAGTTAAATGCAAACACTACTGTTTCTGTACTAGATAGTGCTTTCCTTACTGGATTGGCTGGCACGAGCTGATCATGGTCAAGTGACATCTTGGTTTTTTAAGACTGCTTTTTAAAAGAGAAAATTACTGAAGGATGAACATAGAGGCTGAGCTTTTCAAATTAACATAGTGAAGTCTGGCATTCTGCTTTTCCCCTTTGAAGATCCCAGAAGCTGAAACGGAAGATTGCACTATTCTAATCACTTTCTAACTTTATATCAAATCACTGTTTTCTGTGTCAAATAGGTTACAAATACCTTACCCAGCATTTTCCATTTTTAAAGATTTGGTATTGAGCAATCATATCCCTTTTACATCCACTCAGCCATATACTTTTTTCTTTCTCAGTTTTATATTTGGAACCACAGCAACAGTTTATATTTTCAGAAATATGTTTTCACAGACATCAAATGACAATGATTTTCATGGTGAACAAGCAGTACTATTTTAGTACTAATTTCTAGGCAGATGTGGGGCAAATTCTGGTCTTGGGTGTATAACTTCAATTTTTTCTGCTTAGCTAAAGTCAGGCACATCCAGCCAGTAATGAAGGCAGACGTCTAATGAACACAGCCACCCAAAAAAGCCTTAGAAGTCTGGCCATTAGCAAAAGGTATTTCTTTAATACTACCTGTCACATTGTCAGCATGTTCTCATTATTTTTCTGCTTAAATAAAATCTTGGAGGATCATACTGTGAACAGCTATTCATTTATCAGCTGTTTTGATATTTGCATGTATGTTTCCGACTGACCACCTTCCTCGAGGGAAAGTAGCAGTTGAGGGCTGGGAGACACAGCGCAAGCAAGGACAGCCACCTCTGCAGGACGGGAAACCTATCAGTCTGTCCCCCCTTCTTGGGGGACCTGTGAGACAGGAGGGTACGGAGGAAAATGTCACTGGCTCCTGTTTCATCTCAGCTTCACTAGGGCCAGATCTCGGGCTGATCGTGAGGGAGAGTAAAAGCAAACAGTCACCTCCTGTTAGAGGCGATGTTACTGCAGGATGAGCTAAGAGCGAATACATTTCTCACACACCCATAGGAGGGACTTTTAAATATCACCGTGATCACTGGACCCTCCCCTCCAACCTAAGCCGATGCTTAGAATAAATCAGTCTCTGATTGACAGCACCAAAGGTTCGGGTTTTATCCCTATTACTAGCCTGCAACCGTGAACTGAGGAGCCCATGGTGTAAGCCATTTGAAGCGATATTTTGCATTTAAAAAAAGGGGAAAAAAGGATGAAGGGAAAAAGAAACGCAGAGATGCAGCCAGCTCTGCCAGGGAAAGCAGCTCTCCCTGCTACCTCGAGCCGGCTGCCTCTTTTGAGGTTCAGCCATGACAGTCAGCTGCCGAAAGCTAAACGAGAAGCACATCGCTGAACACTGTGGGTCCCCTTGTGGTAGATGGTTTAGATGGAGCTGAGCTCGTTTTAAATCAGCTGCCCGGCATGCTGCTCTCTGCCCGGCAGTGACAGCTCAGGGCTGCCCACCCAAAGACTGACCCAGCCACTCCGGCACACGGTGCAGCCCACGCTGCCCTCGCCGCCGCTATCTCTGGCAGAGCTATATCTGGCCAGCAGTCGTGGGCTCTGTCCGTCTGCCTCCGCCACGGCAGCAGCAGCGATCACAAGCGCGCCTGCGGGATGACACTGCCGCCAACCCTCACAAGCGGAGCATGAGGCTGCCGTGAGGACAGAGCCCTTTTCCTTAAAAGCAAGGGCAAAGTCGTGCTGATGAGTAAATTGTCCTGACAGGGACTGAGCAAGGCGCCGTCAGAAACGCCTCTTCTGAAACACACAGAGGTGTCTCTTAGAGATGGGCTGATGTTCAAGCACCTTCTGATACCATGCTGAAAAAAAAAAAAAAAAAAAAAAAAAAAAGGATAGTTTGACAAACAACTGTCCCCACTTCATCCTGCTCCCTGGCTCCCAGCAGAGCTGAGAGTGCTGCTATTTGAGATGGGCTGAAACCGCTGGCTTTCGTTCAGAATCTATAGTGCGACAGGCCCCTTCCTGGGGCAGGGAAGGTGGTAAGACTGGAGCCAGGCTTGAATTTCAGACAGAGCTGGACTGCCCCAACAGTCAAGAACATTTAGAGGAATTTGGCCAGGCCATTTTTGCCTCTGTAATTGATGCCTCTAGCTGTTAGATTTTTTTGTTGATGTTGTTTGGCCCGAAATACCCCAGAAATGCCTGTTCTTATGAGATTTGTGGCCAAATTGCCAGAGGCTCCAGTCATTTCGGCAGTGATGGACATACTGAAAGCCAGATACTAAACTATTCCTGATTGTGCATTGGAAACTGTCCTGAAGTTCATTCCAAAGCAAATTTACACAGTGTAATGTCAAAATCATGTTCGATGCAAGTCTCTTGGAGCCAGCCCAACCTTTAACCTGAAGCTATAGCTTGTCTGCCCTCAGAAAAAGAAGTAGCAGACAAAACCATAGCAGATATGAATGTATAAATAAATGAATACAGTTATCAATAGAGCAGAAGAGTGAAATGAGAAATTCCTCTTGCAGCAGCCTCCACAACCTGGTGCTCCTGCAAGGCTGCCTTGTCCTTCTCAACAGCAAACGCAGCCACCGGTGGCCGAGCTGCCAAGAGCTGGTGGGTTCAATGCCATGTACCTCAGCCAACAGTCCCTCCATCCTCTTTCTTTTTTATGCTGATAATGCACTGACTGTGAGACATAGAAGATCTTTTGGGCTATCTAACCTATCCCTCCTGGGAAAAGGACAGGGGTCCACATTTTGATATCCACTTTAGTCTCCCTGTTGCATTACAAAGGCACCCGTTACCACAGAAGCAAAGAGCTGGGAAAAAGGGTTTTGCCTTAGCTCCAGCTTAAATTCAAACCTTTCATTCCTTTGAAAGAGAACATGATGCACAGTCCGAAGCTTAGCCTTAGCCTCCTTGCTGCCACCAATGTCTTCAGGAGTCTGTAAAAGACAACTCTACTCTCGCCTGCAGCTTCACGGCTGAGTGAATGGAAGGGCAAGCTGCCAGTGGACGCAGCACCCACTGCCTGTGCTTTGCATTGTGTTCACTGCCATGTGTCCACATGCCGAGCTGGATCTGGGAGCTGGCTGAAAGGTAACCTTTTTTTTTTTTTTAATTCTGCAGGTTAGTTTTCAGCCAGCTCTGTCCTCTAATCCAGCTCAACGTGCATCGTGGAGATCTATAAATAGGAAGAAAAGGTGGAACAAAAACAAATAGTGGGAAGGTGCAGAGGAGACAAGCCAGCGTTTTTCATCTGCAGGCCCCAGCTGACTGCCAGCATAGTTACCCAACATTGTTCCTGCTTTCAGGTTGAAGAAACAGAGGTTGGGGTTTCATGACAGCTTTAAGAGAATGCGCGTGCAGACTGCCTCTACACACATTAAGTAAACCTAAAGAGGCAATGGCATTTACCAACACTATTTTGTGAAGGGTAGCAAGGAAGCTTTTCGTCTTGCCCTCCAGTTTGCTTACTTCCAGATGCACTGATTCATTCAACTCCGTGCAATCCCTGGCTTTGCCTGGTGGGCTTCGGGCATTTGCAGCCCACGGGGGTCATGGGGACTCAGCCTGGCAGCTGCTGTCCCTCTGTCACTGAGGTCTGAGGATTGATACGCGTGGTTTGTAAAAGAGAGGGACCAACTGATAGCCCAGCTTGTCCAGGGCGCCACAGCACTGGCAGCACAGTGGGATTGCAAAGACTGGCGAACCTGGGACCGGGAGGATCAAAGGTCAACAGTAGTTCTCCCTCGGAACAGTCCTCTTTTGGCTCCTGGAGATGCTACAGATGTTACAGGTGAAGGTGAGGGCTAAGCTGGAGGGGAATAACTTTGCAGTGGAACAGCTCAGGGGGAAGGCTGTAGGATGGGGGTTTTGGTTGGTCACTTTGAACCCGGAGAAGCCCATGCCAGCACCTTTAGGTTCCTCCCATGCTGCTCTCCAGGCAGCTGTGGCCTTCAGGAGTGTCCCAGGATGGGGTCAGGCTGCAGGAGCACTCCAGACTAAGACCTGTCCCGGGCAGTGCTCCATGTACCCTCGGCCGGTGCCACCT
>VYXH01012807.1:92278-117385 GCA_013397275.1 Burhinus bistriatus | reverse complement strand
AACTCAGATCAAGAGGAGAAAAAACCCACGGCTGAAACAAAAGCCAAGCCAGCGCCTTTCTAGCTGGCTGGATAATCGGGGAGGGTTGCAGGCACTGCGGCTCTGCCTGCCCTAATTCCTGTCCCCAGCTCCGACTGAGCAACCGCAGCCCCGCGGTCCCCGGAGGGCGGCAGAAAGCCGGTTCCCTCCTTCCCCGCCGGCGCTGGGTGAACCCGCGCTCGCCGCCAGCCTCCACCCTTGAGCAGCCCGGCTCAGCCCTCGCAGGGGGGGCTGCGCCTCGCTCCCCCCTTGGGCTGCCCCCCAACGCGGCCAGACTGAGGTGGTGGTCGATTTTTTATTTTTATTTTTTTTGCTTTAAAAGGGGGAAAAAGGTCCCATTCTCATCTGCTCCTTTTCAGAGGCTGTAACGGAGAGATGGAGCGGGCCTGTGCTGGGAGCACAAGCTTGAGCCAGGACGCGCAAACCGGGGAAAGCTGTCTGAATGGTAGCGTGGGCAAACAGGTTGGTCCTTATGGAGGGAGCAGGGAGGGATGGTGTAAAAGTAAGGTGCAGTACCCATTTCTCGCAGGACTTTCCGGTGGCTGCGTCTACGCCTCAGAAGAAGCAGCGAGGCGCTGTTGGTCCCTGGCTGGTTTGCACAGGCTCGGGACAAATGTATAGGTGACTCTCCTGGTCCCCTTCCTCTCCAGGCCCCTGTTTAAAACTGTGCAGCTACTTTCCTGCCCAGTGAAATCTAGTAGGCCCTGTGAAGGGCTGACAGCCCAAGGAGACAGAGGCCGGTTCAGCCTTCCTATTTATCAAGGCTGATTCATTAATAATTAGTGCTATTAGGTGCACTACAGCAGTGCCTGAGGGCCCCAATTACAGGAAAGTGAGCTTGTTAAATCCAGAGAGCCAGATTCACCCTCTGTTGCTCCTGCCTCATGCGGAGGTGGTGCCTCCAGGGTGGGCAGCAGAAATAGCCCTGGCTTTCTAGGTATGCAGCCGCCCTGCTTTCCCCCTCCCTCCTCCGCCAGCTTTTCCCTCCCCTGCTGCCTTAGCTGCAGATCCTGTGTAGGGGCTGCCGCAGAGCGAGGCTGGTGCAGGAGGTGGCTAGCAGGACTAGCTGGAGGAGGTGGCAAATCAGGTTGTTTTTCAGAACCACTTCATTCTTCATCACTGGGCAAAAGAGTGAGTTTGGGGTTGGGTTATTTTGTGGTGCAGGGAGTGATGAGGACTGCAAAGGAGTCTTTGTTACAAAACCAGATGCAATTTTAGCTGTCCAAAAGAGCTGCTTTATGCTACCTGCAGCTTTTGATTAATGGTGCTGTTGGCCAATGCACTTCCAGCTGGCTGCTATCTCTCCTGAGGGACAGTTTCAACCCAACACCCATTGCAGTGGTGGTACAGTAAGGCTTTTGTTTGCTTTGGGCTAAGAACCTTCTGCTGCTCAGTTCCACCAGTGAGAAGAAAAGCTGGAGGTGATGTGGGAGAGAGACACAGCACTGTCATTGGTGAGTTATTGGCTGTGCCTTTCTATTCCAATCCCCATGGTGGGTCTGTATTAGAAGATCTTACTCAAAGCCCCATACTCCTGAGCTAAAGTTTGCTAATGGATGGTCAGGCTGTGCTAGCATAGGCTTTGCCTTTCAGGAGACAACTACAGAAATAGGTTTAAATGATTCAAATGGTCAGAAACCCAGCCTGTGGCCTCTACCCTAGCTTTTTGGGTTTATTGTTTGCTTTCATTTGTTTGTTTGCTTGTTTATCTCCTGAGCTGATAGGAAGGAAAGATGGAAACAGCCTGCTGAAGGTCAAGGTGAGACTGACCATTAGTTCACCTGAGCGCTAGTATCCACCAGCAGAAATCCATGCCCACAGGTACTGGAAGTCTCTTCAGCAAGAGAAACGGCACTGCTGCAGGGGACAAACAACTAGCCCCCACATTCTTCACACAGCCCATCTCTGGAAAAAGTATCCTCTGAAGTCAATATGCATTCTGCCTGGGTAAGGATTTTGAATGCTTAGTTATGCCTCTGGCAGGGGTGTTATCTACATATGAACTCCAGGTTCATGCCACCAAAATATTAAGTGCTTGTGTGTACATCGTACTTTGTGCCACCAGGTTTCTTACCTATTATACCAATTTATTACGGTCTGTGAAAAACTTACTAAATCTCTCAAGCATCAAAGGTTAAATCTGCAGGGCACTTCTTTTTTTTTTTTTTTTTTGCTGTGAAGCAGCAGACTCAAGAGTGGATGGGCAGTGCATCCTTTAATACCACCAATTTTTATAACAGTTTGGAAACTACTGGATATTCAAACTGATGTTCCCTGAGGCAGGGAACAAAAAACCAAATGCCAGCCAACCAAACAGAAAAAAACAATAGAAGAGGGAAGAAAGGAAGAAAACAAAAAAAGAATCATCACTGACATTGATGGGAACTGTTTTAATCAGATTTATCCCCCCTTAAACCACCTCTTTGCTACAGACACTATCAATAAGTTTTTTTCAGGACAGGTACCTGGTCTACTTCTGCCAAATGCTCCTCTTCAAGAGTCAAATCAAATGTCCAGTATAGCATCTCTTTTTGTCAGAACTTCTAATAGTAGTGTCTTAAGCATGAGAAGTTTTACAGGAAATTGATATTTTGATATTTATGCTCCTTTCTGCATTTCATTTTGACTGGGTAGTGAAAGAGGTCTTATTGCTTCCTGTGCTCCTTTGGGGCGCTTTCAATTTTCCAGTCCTCTGGCACAAGCTGCCCTTCGCAAAGGAATGATTCCTGTAAAGTCACAGCCCCATTTAATTTCCCATATTCCAAGAAACCCTAAATTATGTTGTCAGATGAAAAATCCAGAACATATTTTGTTAGCATGGAGCATCGGTCACATTAGTTTTGCAACGCCTCATTTAAGGATCCAATATGTCAGAAAATTGTCTTCAGCTTTGCTTTTTATTGAGCCTTAATAGGTGCCCTTGTCCCTTTTACTAGACTTGTGATGCAAGACTTGGTTTTGTTCTGTTGCCAAGGTGTTTCATTTGATCTCTCTCACCCTTACTTCTACTGTCTATTAAAGGGGAGTAACACTGAGATCTTTGGTGGGTGAAAAATGCTACATGAGGAGGTAGGCATTTTTAATTGTAATGATCTTATTTTATCTTTTAGCTTTCATCAGAAGGAAAACGTCTGGATTGAAATGACAACAACAAATAATAGGTAAAGGATGTTTCCCTGTGGCTTCATAGATCTGCTGTGTAACAGAAAACGCTCAGCCCTGGGAGCACGAGAGTTGTGGTTCACACCTCCCGTGGAAGAAGCCTCATTTTAAAGAACGTTGTAGCATACCTACCTAATGCAAGCGCCACGCTACAGGCATTTCAGGCTGTGAATTTCAGCCTGTGTCCTTGGACAGGCTGTTGAGGACAAGTTGTAATACCTGTCCTTCTTGCAGAGATCCCAGTCCATCTTCGGCCAGGTCACTCTGCTGGCGAGCCCCCTGCGTCAAAGGTTCGTTTCATTTCCTTCCCTCCCTTGTCTTTAGGGGTCGGCGATTTGTGCTGTCTCCACCTAAATCAGAGATCTGGCGCATCAATACTTAGAAGGCTTAGGAGAAGAGGAAAGCGTCAGTATTTCACCGAATGCACAAAGTTGCACAACTTCCCCATCTCCATTTTAATGTCAGCTCTGGTTAGTTTGGGTTTTTTCTGTAAGCTGAGTGATTTCAGCTTCTCTTTGTATCCCACCCGTGTGAATAGCTTGTTTTTCTCCACTGCTAGTGTTAACAAGGAACTGGGAGGAGGTTGTTCAGGCTCACTAGTCAGGCAGTCCTGAGGTGGCTGACTTTCTAGGAAAAGCCACAGCAGGAATAAGCAAGAGCCAGCCTACGCACCAGGCACAGCTTTTGCTGGTCTTTAGCTTATGCTCCGACTCATGCTCGTGTTAAACGAATTGCCATTAGCAACTGTAATGTAGACAAATGCAAAGAAAAATGAGCCGGACGCTTAGTCATGGAGCTGCGCTTAGAAATGATGGCCCATTATAAGGCACCTTCATTGACTGCAGCGGAGCTGTGTCAGCTCACAGCAATTTAGGACTTGCTCTGCTCACATTAGTCTGTGGTCTGAAGTTTCCGATCTCGTCCTTTGTGTGAACTAGATCATGCAAATGGGGGTACCGGAGTCATCGCGAAGTTGAGCAGATTTCCGCGTGAGTAGTGGCCTGAGAAGGAGCAGCAATTAGCTCTAAATTCACTCTGCCGGCCTGTCATTTCTGAGCTCCCCCCCTGCTGCTCTGTAACTGGAAGCCCTGCACTCTAGAAGAAGGGGAGAAGAACATTTTGCTCACGCTTATATTAATCAAGTCGTCTGTGAGCTGCTGAATCTGTGAAATTGTATCTCCCGTGGTGTTCAGTGGTAATGACTGTCTCCTATGTGGACTCTCTGGTGTCTAGTAATACAGTTGTGTTTCTGCAGTGGATGCACTCCCAGGGTTTTTCTCCTCTGCCTGCCTACTTCCACAGCACTTGTAGGCAGCTCAAACCTTTGAGACTTCCATCCCCTATCAAGTTTGATCAAACTCAGCTCACAGGCTGAAAAATTATTTAGGAGGGTCTGACTGGCACTTGCACAGACAGTGTGATCTCATAAGCTTCCTTTCCTTGGGAAACTAGGCTACCAACCTAGCAACGGGGAAAAAAAATGCCATCCTGCTAGCAAAAAGGACCTAAACACAGGGAAGAAAGAGGGAAGGTGGGAGAGGAAAGTGAAGCTGTTTTGAAGGGAAAAAAAAAAAATCACTGCATTGTGGATGCAGAACTCTCACACACTTAAAGGGCCAACCCTGGAGAGGCACGCTGGTGAAAATGTTCTCCATGAGATGGCAAGTTCTCCTGTGAAAACTAGTAAGGGAGAGAAATCACCTGGATTCATCTCATCACCAGGCATCCTAAATGGATATTTATATGGATTGTCTCTGGTGGTACCCGTTTCTCTTGACAAATTAGGGGAAGACAGACACAACTAGCTCGTAACCCGTGCGTCTGCAGTATCTGAAGTGAGGTGGGTCCTACCCCAGAGGGAATGATCCTCTTACCACTCTCTCCTTCACACCAAAGTTTTCCATGGTGCTGCTGCAGAGTTTGTTACTCTGTGTACCACATTTGTATTTTAGAAAAGCTACTGTGTGTCTTAATAGCTGCAGATGTGTGCATGGTTTTGCTGGGCTTTTATAAGCACTTATCCTCTGTGCACTAAAAACTTTCCTGTCTTTGTAGCTTACGGAATAAAATCCTTAAGTGAGCTTTAATGATTCTCGTACTACTTCTTTACAAATTAGAGAGCTGTCATCCTGATTTTATTTGACATCACACAATGTTTGAGGCTGTCAAAAGTATTATAGTGCATACTCATATAAATTGATATTTAATTTCAGTAATTACAATGTCACTAATTGTATTTTTGCACCTGTTGCAATTACTGACATTCAGCTCCTGAGCTCTGCCTTTTTCTTTGCAGATTTAGGTGTTCCTTACTCTTTAATCTTCCCCACCTACGGTAGATCGTATACACAATGAAACTGGGAAATAAAAGTTCAGACCTTGCTATCAACAGCTGTGAGCCAAATGCATGGGCTAGTTTGAAACTTTGAGTGTACTCAAAGTGCAGGATATGGTCAAAACCCCACTCCCTATTACTATGTCATTTTTATGAGGCTTCACTGGGGTGGTGTTACCCAAATGTTGCAGAGTGCTTAAGTGCTTGTACTTGCCTATTGCTAAAGCCGTTCAATTTGCAGTTGTTAGTAGGCTTTTTTGGCTTGTAACCTTTCACTTAACATACCCTGGGGCTGCTATGGCAGCTCCTTGGCCTGGTATCTCGATGCTCTTCTTATGGCCTTGCACTGGTGCATTCCTGGAGAAAGGGCTTGCTTTCCTATGCCTCAGCCATCCTTCTGTCCTCTTCTCCTCTACCTTCTCATCACGCTGCTGCCGAGTTATAATTTCTAGTCTGCACTGAGGTTCCCCCACCCTGTCCACCTCGTGCCTTCTAGACTGATATGAGAACAAATATGATAGATAATGAGTAAATAATAGTCATTTTAATATAAGATAAGTATTACCTAATTACAGATGGGTACGAGGCTTAGCAGCCAATTAGAGTGCAACATTTGTGCCTAATTAAGCATAATCCAGTCAGTGCCAGCATTGCCATCAGACAAAGATCACTGAAAGGCAGCTTGAGCAGGCTTTAATGAAAGGTATAATTTTACCAGGGGAAAATTATAGGGGGTGGGTTTTGATATGACTGTGATCCCCTGCTGCACTGGAGTGGACACCTAGGAGGTAACGTTCACCTGAGGACCCCTGACTGCATCTCTTCTTGGCTGGCCACTGGCGACAATTTCCCCTTTAACCTTGAACTTGATATATGCCATCAGCTACAAAAACAGTGAATAAAGCAAGTACTTTGTGCCTGTCAACCTGTCTCAACTTTCTTTGTGTTAAAGCACAAAGTCAAAAATTACCTGGGCCATGGAATTCCTGCTCTATGCCAGCAGAACCTGAGATCAGTGATCCTTCTTCTCAAACATACTTAAGACCCATTGGCCTCTGGGTTATAGTCCACACAGAAACTTGTTTTGGTTCAATTTCATTAATAGCAAACCTTTTATGGACAGTACATCTTTATAATTATTGCTGTATATCAGTACTATTGCCTATTATTTCACATCTATTATTTCACTTTAGGAGTGGCTTTTATTATTTTAGCTTGAAAACTCTTCCCAACTGTCTTAAATTAAACCAACATAAGTTTAATTTAACCTGAAGGGAATTATTACCTCCCAGACAATTGCTGTGCTTCTCTCCGCTGCTAGCAGTATGTGGTGCAGCAAGGTTTCGTGTCCTATGACAGAGCCATGGCTGCATCCAGGCGGGAGTGTCCACATGGCAACAAGCACTGACTTCACTCAGTCTCGCTGTTTCAGCTCACCTGCAGAAAAAGCCCTCTGACCGAGTGACCAAATTCACTGCTTGGTACAAATGTGCATAGTCCATAGACCAGACCATAACTGGTGCTGGGTGCCCGGTGAGTGATGAGGTACTGTGACAGTGGACAGGTGGTATGCAAACTGCTGGTTGTACAGTTTTGCATAAATCCTTATGTTCCAGCCTCTTTGGAGCAAAGACCAAGAGGTTTGCAGAGATGTTGTCTTGGAAGAAAAAAACTAAGACAACAAGAAAAGATTGTTTGTACTGAAGTGTCTGGAGAACTCAACCTTAACAACAAGGTGAGTAACCTAGAAAAGGACCTACCACCCTTAAAACAAACAAGATTGAACAAAAAAATTTGACTTCCTTACATCGGGACACCCACTGCCCCAACTGTCTCCGCAACAGGCATCCAGGCAGCATCAGAAACACAGCTCATGTCTAATGATTTAAAAATCACCAGTGAGGGTGATTCCATATTTCCTCAGCCTTTGTTGGTCCTGCACTTTCTTCACTGTCAAAGATATCTTTCTCCTAAGCCTAACCTGAATTTTCCAGCTTTAGAGGTGACTATGAACAGGTTGACTGAACACCTGTCAGGAGTGACATGGACCTTAAGACCTCTTCTGGGCCTCTCCAACCCTCTTTCATGGCTTTCTAGAATTCCAGTGTGATAAATGAACAGCTATAGGAAATACTTGCTCTTTTAAAATATTCGCTCTTTGCAGAACATGTGCTTTTAATTAACTAAACAATATTATTTGGTCATCAATCATTACCACCACCGAATTTATGAAAATATTTGCTGACCAGTGTAAAACCAGGAGGGGTCAGCTTTTCTGAAGTCTTACTGGGGCAAAGAGTTCCAAACAAATACATGAGGTTGCTCTTGCACTGGAAAGTCAGTATGTGTTACTTTGGGATTAGAGAGATGGAAAAAGTCCCAAGACATGAAGCTATACTGGACAACTGCACACAGCCTTCCAAGTGTGTAAACCAATCAGCACTGAAATGGTTAGCAGTATTGTCACTTAGACTTGCCATCATTATGCTTCAGAGTTAACCCAACCTTAGATACAGCTATGCAGGGAGGGAAGCCTTACAAGGAAGCCAGTAACTGATCTTGCTGACATTTGGGCTAAAGCCTGTCTAAACTTACTGTTGCTTGGGACGCCTTATGCTAGTTGAGGATGACAAGGAAAAACCTGTTTCCTCTCTTTGAGCTGGCATCCCCAGGCTGACATCCAGCCCAGAGAAGCAGGGAGCTGGCATGCTCAGAGATGTGTAACATGGGTGCCTCCTCCAGAGACATGCCAGCCGCTAGCGGCTGCTGGCTTATGGCAGAAGATACAGTAGCAGAGCTATCCATCCCACTGGGCAGTCTGACCTGTGCCAGGACTGACTGTGAAGCATTCCTCTGCTGGTAAGCTTTGAGAGCTTCCCCGTGTTTACACAATGTTAGCAAATACTCCAATCCCTCATGTGCCAAGGGAGGCAGTAGAAAAAAGCTGCTATGGTATCACCATATGTACCAGTCATTCAAGCACAGCCTCCCTCAGGCCCTGGCTCCGTTCTTGCCTGGTGGCATCCAAATACTCACTATGATACCAGAGAAACATCTCTAATCCACGTGGACAGGTAGTTGGTCTCCCTGAGCTTCTGGTTGGGGCAGAAGGAAAGTCCTCTCAGTCAGATCCACCATGTCCTCAGCTGGCCACCCTTCTCTGCCATGGCTTTTTTGCAGCACACCTTTTCCCAGCAGCTTCATAAACTGTATTCCCCTCACCAACCATAACTGTGGTCAGCTGAGACCTCCAAATGTTAAATCCTATACTAGGAATAGTGTCTCCTGACAGCACGTCCTGGAGACCTGATGGACTCCCAGCAAAGGGAGTAGATGATAAGGCAGTGGAGCTTTAGTATTTTTACACAGTGACAAGCAAACTTTTGTATCTCAGGTTACTTACAGAAGCCACTTCAGAAGAACAAGGTGTAGGAAGAAACATAGGCAAAAGGAAAAAGCTTACCCTGAATATTTCCACTCAGTGTACAGGAAAGCTGCTTGGTTACATGCAGAGGTTTGCCACAATTTCCTGTGTAAATAGCACTTGGCTTTAACATGTGGACTTAGCACCCTACTCGGAGAAGCCAGGGTGAAAATGCAGACACTCTGCATTTGGCACTGAGAAAAGAAAGTCCTTGGGCCTGTGAGCTCTGAGATGGAGCTTTGTGTATGTATTTAAAGGTTAGACAGCAGCTTTGGCAACTCATTTTAGCTCTGTTCCTCTGACGCGTTCCTAAAATGGACTTAGTCTCTGGATGCACCTGTTAAAGAGTACAGTGTGAACAAAATCTTTCATGATCTAAAAAGTAGAGTTCCAAGATACATTATATCTTGAAGAAACACAGCTCTGGAAGACAAATTTAGAGCAGAAGAATACACTGACTGCAGCTGGGAGTGTTGCGTTTGGTACTGGAGATGACCATGTGGAAGCTGTCTGAGGAATACACAGAATATACATTCCATGTATTATTTTCCACGTCAATCAAACTCCAAATACAAAATGCAACCATCAGGAAATTTCCTTGGGTTTGTGGCACTGATGGCAGTTCTCTGAGTCCCTCTGGGCTTGATTTTCAAAGGTACCAGATCCTGTCAGTTCCCAGTCTTATCAACTGGAGCTGTGGTTCAAGCTTTGCTTCAAGCTTAAGCAAAGGTTGAGTTGTGGACTTCAAGACACTAATGAAATATTTTGTTCTTAGCCTGCTATGCGGATACGGGTCACCTGTAGCTTTTAGTCCCATGTCTTAACTGCCTTAAGGTTGGATTGATGGGAAGGTTATTTTTGGAAGAAAAAAATAATACTGACCATATAGAAAAGAAAACTGTGAAAATAGTCTTAGGCCATTTTGAGTGTTTTTGTGCTGTATCCCACCACCTTCACCTGTCCTCCCTGAAATGCAGGCTTGGCTGTATGCACTTGTATTCTCTGAAGCTGGTTTTTGTTCACAGACTTAGCCAGACTCCCTTAGGTAATGTTTTTTCGCTTGCATCGCCAGGCAAATTCTGACTCAGCTCTTCAGCAGGCGGAGGGCCTTGTCCTGAATCTCCTCTGAAATCATCTGATGGGGCAATGCTAGATAATGCAGGTCTCCAAGCAAGTTTCAGATGCAGGGCTGCAAATTATTCCTCAAGAAGTTTATCTTTCTGTTCCCCCTGCACTTGACTCCCTCCACCCCAAAACTGTTACACCAGCCTCTGAAGCCCTCCCTTCTGTGCCCTCTCTTGGAGTCTCAGGACAGGCTGAGCCCAGGTGAAAGAAGTAGTGGAGCACCATGTGAGCCGCAGGGCAGGAGCGACCCTCACACAGTTGACTTTGGCCAGTTGCTCCCCAATAGCAGCCCCCATGCTGGCTCCCACCCTGCAGCATACGGGAAAGGGGGACTCGCCACCCTCCACCTCGCGGGTGATTCAGGGTAGGAGCTAGCACATGGCAGTCACAGACCTGTGTCCAGCTGATGCAGGTCTGAGTGGGACAAGTCTGAGTGGGACAAGCCCACATGTCCCCGGCAAGCACAGAGTCCAGCCTAGCATTGCCTTCTGCAAGCACCTGCTTTTCTCTGAGCATCGACCAGGAAGTCTCTGTAATCTTCTCTGTAGATACCTGCGGTGGCCTAAAAGGAACAAAGTGGCCAGAGATGGCCTGAAAGTGTGAATAGTTCCCACAGTCACTTTAATCATGGTAAGGGTAGGGTGTTTTTCCACTCCTGCATATAAATTGGAGACCAGACACCTAACTCCCCCACACCTTTCCTTAGCAGGCTAGTAATTTTTTTTTTTTTTTTTTTTTAAGTGTTTTGGGTTAGGTTAAGAGCATGAAAAATACAGAGGAAAGCCAAATTCTGAGTTTTTGGGTTTTTTTTTCTCCAGAGGTATCATGCTGAAGGACACCTGAGGAATGTCTGTTGTCCTCGGCTGCATGAAGGGGGCAGATGCAAGTCGAAAGAGGTGAACTGCTTTGTCAGTTGAGTATAAGGTTATGCAATGATAGATCCTCCCAGATGGCTTGTCAAGTACCTCTACTGAGCAGGGACAATTACAGAATAAGGGTAGCATCACTCAAGAAAATTTGCAAAAGTGAAAGACAAGAAGAAAGCGCTTGCAACCCACTAAATATTCCTTCGTAGCTTTGTCGCTTAACAACAACTTGGTCGAGGAGCAATACCATCACCAGTCACAGGCTCTTGTGGACAACTCTCATCTACCTCTGGGCTTTTATTTGCAGCTGGAACATTTTGTCAAGTGCCTTTTCATTCGCTTGATGGCTCAACAGACAAACACACCAGCCTTTATTCTTAGCCATCCTTTAGCAAAGCAGATAGCTCAACTAATATTAATGGTTTAAGGTAACTGCTGTTTACCTATTGCAAACCACGACACAGACTTCAACATGTAGAGTACTAATCAAAATCATCCATAGGAGCTTCAGCAGTGCTTGCAAGGGCAGCTGTAACCCTCTGAGAGAGGTTTAAGTGAGTGCAGCCGATTCACCTACATCATGCCTCTGTGTTGAGTTGTTTCCGATAATCTATTCCTGATTAACACCCTGTCTGGATGCTGTTATTGCAAAATCAGAGTGCATTGTTCCTGCTTAATTCAACCCTTGAGCTGCTCTTAAGAAACAGCAATGGCACTTTATATTTGCACCTTACCTTAATCAGTGATAACTTTCAAGTACAGGCAAGTCCTGGGATATATGATTCATTATCTTAGAGGAGTGAGAGCAATGTAATGAGTACGCTGAGCAGTCCCGAGGGACGATCTTCTATCCAGCCAGCTCACGGAGGGGGTCTGAAATAAATTTTACCTTGGAAGGTTTGGAAAGAGAAAAGGGGTTGGTTTTTCGCTTGATCAGTAAAAAAAAGGAAACTAAACCAGTGTTTTGATGGGATACACTGTTTGCATTGTCCTTGCAGAACAAGTTAGGGAAAACACCTTTTCACTATCGTATAGATTGTCTCCTACAGATGTTGTTCACTGCAGAGTGCTGCCTGTTTTGGTGGCATCCGTGTCTACGGCAGCAGCACTCATGGAGAAGAGCCATCCATCAGACCTACAAATGGAGGAAGACTGCCAAGTTACACAGGCTCTCATCAGTCAGACTCAAGATGGGCAGTTAGATATTAACTCATGTATGAGAAATAACTTGCTCTTTAGATTAGATATTAGGAAGAAATTCTTTACTGTGAGGGTGGTGAGGTACTGGATCAGGTTACCCCGAGAAGCTGTGGAGGCCCCATCCCTGGAAGTGTTCAAGGCCAGGTTGGATGGGGTTTTGAGTAACCTGGTCTAGTGGAAGGTGTCCCTGCCCAGGGCAGGGGGGTTGGAACTAGATGATCTTTAAAGTCCCTTCCAACCCAAACCATTCCACAATTCTATGATTTTCTTCTCCACAGCGACAGGACAGAGAAGCTAGTGCTATTCCTGCGAGGGCTGCAGTGTGTTGCACAGGAGAGATCCTTTGTGCAGATGGACAAAAGTCATGGGTTGTGTGGGCTGGGAAAAGTCTGCTGCTCTTCAATGCACCAGAGCAGGGTCAATAGTACCAAATCACTGGCATTTTGCAGGGGTTATTCCCTCTGTGCTCTGTTTTGTTTGCAAAAAGGAGGTGGGGGACCTCATGGCAGCCCAGATGAATTGTTTACCTCTCTTGCTTTTTTGAGCCATGTGAGTGTCCATTTTTATGACTGCACTGGTTTCTGAAAACTGACTCACACCTGGACCGTTTTCTGATCCGTGTGGGACTCTCCATGGCAAATTCCATCCTCTCATACAGATAATATCCTTATGTCCTTCAGCTATTGTGGCTGGTGGCTTCTTCCCACTACCCCAAATTAGCCTTGTGCTGCAGCAGACTTCTCTTCTGAGTATCTCTGTACTGCTGATGTAGCCTGAAAACTTGAATGGAGAACTCTAGTCCTTGTGCTCAGAGTGAGACTCAGTGCCCTACCTCATGCATCAATCCACGAAAAACCAGTCAGCCAGCCTGCAAGGTGAGTCTGGAAGGCCCTGTCATGTAAAAGCCCTTGATCCGTGCTCAATTGGCAAATCCCAAGGAAAGGACTCTGGCCACGAGAGCTCAGGAGCAAACTGTAGGCTCAGTAAGATGGGTCAAGCCATAACAAACGAGTTGACTCGTGACCTTGTCTCTTTTTACTGTTTGTGAATTACCCAAGAATGCACTTGGTGCTTGAAAAGGGTAGGTCAACCAGCCCTAACTAAAATTTGTGCTTCTTAGCTTTGCTGTTTTTAACGCCTAGAAGGAAGAAACAGGTCAGTGGGAATAATAAAGCGGTGTGACCACAAATATCATATGAAGCTCTAGTGAGGAATCATGGCAAAAGACACAGCAAAGGTCAAACTCCACTGTGTTTTTTTAATCTAAAATGGGATTTTCTTGTGTGTTTTTTAATGACCTTTGCTTTTGTAATAGTCCCTTTTAGAAAAAACTGAGTGCACAGTGGACCCAAAAGCTCTGTCACTGTTCACTCTTGTATGCCAGAAAGTCGATGGAAGCGGCCACTGCAAAATAGGGCATGGTAGACTGTGGGCTGGGGGGGGTTAGACAGGGGTGACAACAACAGCATCACGCATGGCCAGATCCTGCCATCCATTCCCACCCCTCTCATTTGTGCTGAGGTGAGTGCAGAGGACTTTTGGGCTGATAACATCCGACTTTGCAGGTGCAATGTTGCTACCTTGATTTACATCACAGCACTGTCTAACAAACTTTTTCAGCACAACCAAGGAGGCGGACGTGCGTAGCAAAGGGTGGAAAAGGGTTTGGCACTGTCACTTGGGACAATATTTCACCAAGCACAGCTTTCACCACAGGGGCTTTGCTCACAGATGAGCCCACAGCTCCATTCCCTAGATACTCTTTGATGGAACATGCAATCTTACTCCTTTTCCAACACTACTCCCTTCTACATAGACATACTCATAGAAATGTAAGCAGGACCTCTAGGTCATCTTATGGCCACCTGCTTTGGGCTGCACTGTTAGGATCAATGTTTCAGAGAGGGCACCACAAACTGGAAATGTTTCCCTAGCAGAACAACAAGGTAATTTGTGATGTTAGAAACAACTCACTGATCTCTTCCATAAAATATCCTGGATCCACATATGACATCTTTAATCTAGCAGATGTCAGGTCTCTGCCACATGTTAAAATTTAGTTCAACTGTGTTTAGCCAGTTGACGCAAAGTAAATTAATTCTTATTATTTAATAGTATGATGATGAAATATGGGTTACTCCACACTTGACTCTGTGTCCTAGATACACTAGTAACACATGAATTTTTTAATAGGATCCACTTTCCTTATATTCAAAATCAGTCATGAGAGAGATAAATGAGGCTAATAATAAACAAACCTTGCAAAGGCCTTTGGGATCTCACAGAAACAAGGTTCAGATGGCTGCACAGTGATGGAGATTCCCCACAGCTCACGTAGAGGAATGACTGCCAAGTGTTACAGTCACACAGCGGCAGCTCCCACAGGGCATTCCTCCACAATGGCAAAACAACCTCAGCTGAGGGAAGGGTATGCAACATCCAGGTTAGGAAGTCCCAGAGCTTCTCATTGTTTGATATTAAGATGTTCTTTCATGAGAAAAATTACTCTACACATGCCTGATTTTCATATGCTCTCTCCCCGTGACACTGCAATGGGCCACAGTTGAAGACACACTACTGGGATTATTAGCCAGATCAGCTACTGCTGCTACAACTATCAGATGAAATAAAGGAGGCAGAATAGCAGTCTCTCTCATTTTTAAGGTAATTAGTGATGGAGAAGATTTATGGCCACTGCATTTATTGACTATTTAATTTATTGGGCAAATCACCCTGTGATGAAAACAAATGTAAACTGAGTAGAGTGATTTCAGTAAAAGATGAGGCTGGAAAATGTCTTTCAAATAGTGTCTGGAAAATCTTGCACAGAGATGCAAGACTTATCTTGCAAACATCTTGTTCACCACTTACTTCGGTAGGAGCTGATGGCATCCTGGATGTCTTATAACCTTGAGCCTGATCAGGCAGCCATGGATTACAGGGAACTCTGGGTCAGCTTTTAAGGCTTTAGTGCATACAAAAAGCTAAACTTCCTCCTCAGAAATGATCAGGCGGCTCAGAGGGCATAACTATAAACCCCCAGTCATTACAGATGTAGAGAAAATAGGAATCTAGAATTATTAGGGGCAATTAGTAATTGTTATCGAGATCCTTTAAAAATATAGGTGCAAAGAGATATCCTTCCCCAATCTACAGTGCTCCAATGCAGCATCCCTCCATCTCAGGTCTAGGGGAAGGCTGAAGGAATGACAGGCCACTGGCTCCAGCTGCTTCAGGCTGTGGTCTGGCATAGTGTGATGGACAGAAACAGAGGGCAGATGTCTCCTCCCATGGCATTTTACCCATCCCTTCCCACCATCCCCTAGGGCCAAGATGGAGGGAGCATCAGAGGAAGCTCACTCAGAACCTAATGCATACTTGTGAGGAAGAAATGATGTTTTGGCACCAGGCATTTGGCAGTCTGAGATTTAAAATCGTGAAGGGGTTATTGCAAGAAGTTCACAGGCACATGTCATATACAATGTGAAAAGATGTCACAAGATTATCGATGAGTCCAGGTCATTAGCCAAGGGTGACGTGTATTTTGGTGGACGATTGCCAACTGAAATGACCATCTGTGTCAAATCAAATGAAACTGGCCATCAGTACACTTGTCAGCTAAAAATAAAAAAATCAAGGAAGAAAGACTGTATTTTCTGAACTGTCAGTTCAATTCTACAACCCTGAAAACCTGGGCTCACCAGCAAGTAGATGGTGAGCACACACTTGTCTTGCAGCACTCAGGCCATGTCTACAAAGTTTGGGGAGCTTTTGGTGCGCTAAAAATTCAGAATAAAGCTAAAACGCCTTTGTTGGCAGTGTGTTTAACAGTTGGCAAGATCAAAATCTCTCTGACTTTTTAATATCTAATTCACATCTATGGATGAACTCAGTTAAAAATTGGTTTTGCAAGGAAGATTGGTTTTTCTTCTAAATTTTCTCATGAAAAGAAAATCATTGCTCTCAATGCAAAATATCCCACCCCATTTAAAAAAAAAAAAAAAAAAAAAAAGCTAAGTGTAAAGCTAAGTGTTATTTTAGCAAAAGAAAAATCTGTTTGGGGGAGGTTTCTAATTTTCTTTGACAAAGACAGAGGACATCATTTCATGATTGTTCTTGATGGAAATAACACATCTCCAAACTGCTCCTTTTTTGACTGAAATTATTTCAGCCATCTCTACCTGAAGATGCCTTTTTCTGTGAGGAATGAAACTGGAGGATGAGGTGTGCCAGCCTAGTCCCTGTGCCCTGTGCCAGCCTAGTCCCTTGAGCCTCATGCTGTTGTTTATGGCTTTGGCTAACCAGAGGTGCTATGGAAAGGGAAAGACTGCATAGTTAATTTTTCCACCTGAAAGACGGGACTTCCCTGTTGTCTCTTGGCCTGAAGAGCTGCGCATGGTGCTCTGTCTTTTGTCTCATGCAGTAAGGAGTCCCCTTGCTATATCAGTCTGCTGAAATCACCACCTTTTCCTAAAGTGCTAGGACTAAAGTAGCTTAATGAGTTTGCATACGTCAGCCAAACCTCCTTCAGTGACTAATGTAATTTATCTCACAGTTGCTGTGGACTAATGCGTAGGATCAACTCCCATTGCTCGCCTTATGCCTGGTAATAGGCATTAAGTTGGAAGGGACCCTAAAGATCATCTAGTTCCAACCCCCTGCCACAGGCAGGGACACCAGAATTATTCCCCTTCTCTTCTTTTCTTGACTCCCTAAAAAGAAATATCAGATGCTGTATCTGAGCCCTCAAGCCCTGGGGAAGCAGCCCTAGCTGCTGTGCTGAAGCCAGTGTGTTGCCCATCTTGTCCAATATTATCTTGCCAACAGTGGGCAGGTTGAATACCTCTGTGGAAAAAAACCCCAAATGACCAAAAACCTTTACATATGAAGCAGACTGCCTCTCCTACAGGTCTCATCTTATTCTACTGAAGTTTGAATCCTGAAACTTATGATTATTTGCTTTTCAGTTTTCCTCTTCCATTTTTCAGGATTAAATTTTCTCAGTCCAGATATCCTTTTCCATCCTGTAAATACCTTCTTCATTAATATCTCCAACCAAAGGATAATACTTATGTGACACCCCTGAGAAATATAGGCCATCTGTCCTTGACCACCAAGTAAATCACTGTTTGGGCACTGCTGACTTTCCACAGGTTTTCCAGGGGTTTACTGATGTCTCAGGTTAAAGCTTAGCCCAAAATTTAGAAACAGTGACCATCAACAGGTGTGAATGGAAACTCTGCCAACCTCTGTCACACTGAAATCTTGGTGTTCTCTTATCTGTCTTTGGTGAGTACATTTACCGACCCCTTTGATTCGCCTGACTTTGGAGGTCCATTATTTTGGTGGCCCATGTGGGAAATTGATGTCCTGGTAACACAGATCCCATCAGTGAAAATTTCCCCGGGATTGCAATTCCTATAGGAAATAAAATCCTGAATAACAACCAGCTTCCCACATCTGTAAGTACTTGCTTTGGGGCAAAAACATTTCACACTTGGTGCAAACCTACATGCAGTTAGAAAAGTATAGGCAGCATTCCCACAAATACCCAATGGCAGTGTTCATTTTGTCCCAGCTCTGAGGATGAAAGACTCTTCTGCAGAAGAGTAGTGCAACAGCAGCATGCGTCTCAACCTAGGAGGATTTAGGGAGTGTGAGAATTACGAGATTAGTTCTCTGAAAATACTCAGAAATATACTTCTGGGACAGTACAGTGAAACATATTTTCACAAAATGTCCACAAATATTTGCTGAAATTGGATTTCAAATTGACTATCGCAGAGTCAGACAAGACACCTAGCTCCTGGTGCCAATCCCATCCAGACAACACAAATGCATCATTCAACTAGTGTTGGTCCATGCAGTTTGAAGTACAAATATACTTAAATGCTTGCAAAGCAATTAACAGAAAAATACTTCTGGGCTAAATGGGGGAGATTCAGTTTCAATAAACTATTCATATGATAAATGATTCATTAAAAATTAGTCTACACCATCGAATCACAAAGTGTTTCTTTTTAGGGAGCCAAGAAAAGAAGAGAAGGGGAATAATTCTGGTGTCCCTGCCCGTGGCAAGGGGTTGGAACTAGATGATCTTTAAGGTCCCTTCCAACTCTAACCATTCTATGATTTTATGAATTCTCATTACAATTATGGCAAGAAGACTTTGAATGGTGATGCACTGAAAAACTTTACATGTTTCTGTATGGTAAAAATTAGTTTCACCTTTTCCCCCTGCTCTTTCATAATGTAAAACTCACTTGCTTTTAAAAGTTCAAACCTGTCATGTAGTTAATCCTCACTGAGAGCTAGTGAAGATGACATGTTTGAAAATAATTGGTTTTAGGAATAAGAATGTTATAAATGCTGAAATTCCGTGTCTTCTTTTAGTGTTATCCAACTCTTGCAAGCAGATTTAGTAAAACACAGCTCAAAACAGTCCAGTTACAATTTGACTAGAAAATAAACTCTTTTTTTGTTGTTAGCTTTTGTTACCTACCACTATACAAACTTTCTATTATTTTAGTAGCACAGCACCACTGATGTAAATTTGTTTCGATTGACCATTCTTGCAGCCACCTCAGCATGACTACAGTCAAACAACTCTATGTTAAAAGACCAATAAGACTGAAAACTCAAGCACTCTAAAGTTAGAAAAGTTGTGGAAAAGTTAGGAACTGTACTATATGTTAAAATACAGGCTTCAATTATGTGGTGGCATAATATATTTTTTTAAAAAAAAGTGTCCAAATACAGCATTATTCAATATTTCTTTGAAGGAAAACAAAATATGCAGCACACGTGACAAAACACCAAACATAAGATTATTTCATTTTCTCCTGGATGTTTCTAACACACTTTCACCTTAATACTTGAGCAGAGCTAAAGCAATGACACATTTATATTCAACAGCACTGCTAGGGAAAAGGGGCAGGGACAGTAAAGCCTTGCTTGTGAATTAAATGATTTTTAGCACCCAAGATGAGGTATCTACAACTTCAGTATTCACATAGTGTCCAAATTTTTAGAAATGCAGCCCTGGAAGGGACCTCCTAGAACATGCAGTCCAGGGTCCTGCTTTTGCAGGCAATGCCTTCGTAGGCTCCCTTTCATCAATTGCTCAAGCTTCACCTTAAAGCTAATTGGTTTATTTTGGCTTCATGGCACCCTATGGAAGCCTGTGTGAGGATCTCATCACTTTGGTGGTAGAAAGAGCTTCTCATTTCCAGTCTAGACTGACTCTCAGGCATTTTAAAACCATTTGCTGTCATGCTAAACTGACTTTTTAAAGAAACTCTTTTCCCTCTCTGAGGTATTTGCAGATAGCAATTCTAGCTTTTGTCAGTTTCTTCATTGCTAGGCTAAACAAGACAAATTCAGTCTTCTCTCAGAAGACAGCAAGTTCTCTCCCTCTGTTTCCACTGGTGCCCCTGCCCTGCTCCTGTTCCAGTTGAAGTGCATTGCTCCCAAAATGGGGAAACCAGCTCTGGACCTGTGAGCCCATCATATGGTCATCTTCCAAAAAATATATTACGCTCAGGCTAAGTTATAAAGAGATGAAAACAGGAGTTTAGCATGGAAAGGGTCAGGCAGCCTCGAGGTAGCAGGACCAATTTCACAGGTAACACCAGCAGTTCCAGACCAATGGAGTCCAAGTCTCTGCTTGTGGTGAGGCTGGGTGACTGACCGGAGATTCACAGAGACATCCAGTAGGTCAAGGACCCAAATTCTCATGCCAGTGGAGAGGAAGGGATGAAATCTCCACGCTCCCTTTATGCTCTTGGTTTGCTAAGTAAAGTCAATGGGTCTGTGGATGTGGGGCAGGGGAGCTACTGCAGTTTGGGGCCTTTTTCTGTTGCCTGCATATGTTTCCCGACAGAGGAGATGTACAGGATGAAATATGGTATGGCACATGACATGAAAAATATCAGCTGGAGAGAAAAAAGCATTCCTGGATGTTACAGCCCTCTGGCCAGTGCTCTGTCTTTTTAGCATCATCCATACCCTGAGTGAGTTCTCCAAGTAAGTAAATGTTTTACTTGCTCTAACTGTATTTCTTTCCCTTTCTACACTGCTTTTGTAATGTTGTCAAAAAAGCAGTCAAGCTTTGGGGCTGTTGGGAAAGCAGGGTAACACAGGCACAGATGCATCTCTCTGTGAGGCCCCAGCAGCTTTTACAGCTCAGACAATTATCGCAAGTTTGGCTGTTGCCAAAGCTTCTCTATTCATCATTTTCAGTATTTTAAATGAGAAACGCATCCAAGCAAACGTAATATCCTCCAGGATATAGGTACACAACAATCAAAGATCAGTGACTTGTAGGTAGCCAGGAAAGTAAACCTTTCTGGAGATGAAATGTCTAACACATCTAAAAGTTTACAGGAAAGAGTCCCAGACACTGATACAATTGCTATAGCCAAATCCCTTCTCTGAACATCTATTCATAAAAGTAAGTCCCCAGCTGCACGAATTGTTGCCCCAGGAAGTGAAAGATGTGCTGCAGAGACTTTGATCTGGATAGGCCGTTGCTCACTCCCTCAGCATCACTCAGCGCAGTCAAAAATGCCCTACTTCATCCTGGAGGTAGTGGATGAAAGAAATCCTGTGTCTATCATTTCCACATTAGCTGTTTATGAGTTTGAAACATATATAGCAGTATACCATGGTTCAACAGTTTTGATGCTTGCTACACTATCTCTGTGACTTCCCTAGCATCCCTGATGGTCAGCTGACTCTCCAGCCAGACAGGTCAGAAGGAGAGGTAGATCTCAGAGGAAGAGCCAGACATAACCCTGAATACATTTCTCTTTTCTTTTCCTGTGGATGTGAGCCAGACTCCCAGGCAACATCAGCACCCTGGAGTTTTGTGGCACCCACCCCCCCACCAGTGCATGGGGTAGATGCAGAACAGCACTATGCTTGAGGAGACAAGACACCCACAGCAAGTGCAGCTGAAGATTAGGACAGGTGAAGGAGCAGGAGTTGCGAGCATCTTCTGCATAGACCTGTAGATCTGTCTTTCCAATCTGTGATTCTGCTTAATTTTGATCAGGAGTCTTGTAGCAAACTGCCCCATGTGTGGGAGTTGGATAAATCACACAGATTTAGTTGCTTATAAAAATTGCAGTGCTCCCCCTCTGGTGCACATTTCAGACAAATGCAGCTGTCCTTGGAGTGACTTGCTGCCTGGTAACTGTTGCGTGCAATAACTCATAGCCCTGGTCTGAATGCTGCCCGCTCCTGTCTGTACTGACAGAGGTAAGGAGATCCAGGCATTTTGTGGGCCAGGCCTTTCACAGAGAAAATGCACAACCCTTTGCCTTTGCACAACTCTTAAGCTCTGGCTCAGAACATTTAGGCATATGCTTAAGTGCTACCATGAGTAGAAGATGTCCCCCAGACTGGGGCCTAGCCATAACCCCCAAAACAGAAGAAATTAAAACCACATTTTTAAACCTACAGCTTCCTAGGAAATGATGAAAGATGAGCTCTGACATGCAGCTCCCCCTCCCCTTCCAGTCATTAGATCACGCATTGTGTGTACATGCATGTATACGTCGAGCCCGAGACGCACTAGCAGCCACATGCTCTCCATCCAGCAGTTCATAGCTGCACCTAGCACCCAACTTACCCTAAATTCAAGCAGCTGTCCATCTGGTGCACCCTGGGACAGGACTGGGAATCTGTGTGAATGGGGAGGGATGCCTCTGACTTGCCCCAAATGCAACCTCTCTCGTGGAGGCAGCAGAGCCTGCAGGTGGCCTTTGCAACATCATGCACACAACTTTGCAGGCTGTGAGAGCATGGATGCAGTGTGATCCAGTTTCTGTGGCTCCCTTCTCATGGTCTGTCAAAATTTTGGGTGGCTTGAATCTGAAGGGCAGCCAGAGAGAGGAGACATAGCAAATCAGCAGTCCAATGTTCTGTGCCTCTGGTTCTTTTCTCAGCTTGAAGTTCACCTGGGTGGAAGGGACCGGTGAGACAAGTGTTGGCACTTTGGGTACCCCACGGGGCATCAGCAAGGCAGCAGCAGCAGAGCAGTCAATGCCAGCAAATTACTTGTAGAAATATGCTACGAAAGAGGGTGGTGTTGGATACAGGTCAGTCAACGCAGCTACGCTCAGGTGGGCAGTACAGCCCTGCACCCTGGCGAGTGGGTGTTTGAGGCCACTGCTCCAGCCTGTACACTGAAGTTATTCTGCTGCTTCTTACCCCAGAGATGCAGGTTATGGGGATGGGGGAGAGCGGCAGAAGGATTTCACCTCCTGTTCTTCTTGTAAGTTTGTTATCCCTGTTACTCACTGTGTTCCCATACAGGATAGCAAAAGGAACAGGTACTGGTGATCTTCTCTTGCAAATAATGCAAGATGTATATTGTGCCTCAAAATCCATCAGGATAGACTTTGTGCCTCAGAAAATAGATCTCTTACCATGGCACCTCAGGGCAGTGTCTCTGACCATTTCCACCTCTTCCAGATATTTTTCCTCTCTACCAGAGCAGCCACAATATTTGTAGTTGGTGAAAGACAGGTTAAAGGGCTGCTGGTACCTGCAGATGGCTACATGAGTTATGGCACAGAGCAAACTAATCAGAGAGATATGCACAGCAGATTTTATTTTCCCATCTGTGAGATGAACATTGGGCTCCACACTCCTGTAAAAGAAAACATTAAAACCGTCTACTATCTCTGGAAAATTGCTGAATGACAGCATGGGGAAAAGGAGGTTTCTCACTGACAGGGCTGTCTACTAAATAAGAACTAGCTCCAGTCAATGTTACCTGGGCTAAACAAGAGTAGACAATTTGACTATGTATGTGTTTGCATCCCCATGGCAAGGTGTAGCTCCTGGGCCCTGGTGCAAGGAAGGAAATGGGATTCCCCTATCCAGCTGTTCACTTACACCTTTCCACCTTCAGCCCAGCACCTGAGCCTCCCACCTCCCTAGGATGCTGTGCAGCTGAATATCTCACACCTGAGTCAGATGCTGCTGTTCTGGACACATTATGGCAATCCGGTAAAATCAAGCATTTCCCAAAATAACTGTGGTGCTTGGGCTTTTTGCCATCCGCCCATTTTGCAAGTACCACTGTGATGGGCTAGAGCTGCTCTTCAAGGGCCTAATTTTTCAGAAAATGCAGAGCAGAGAGTGCAAATGCCCTGTTGTCCCAAAGCAGACGAACAAATGAGTCCTCTGAAAAAAAAGAAACCATGTTATCTCAGATCCTCAAATAAAATTGCCATTTTGTGGAAGCCCTGATAACTTTAGTCATTTCACGAGAAGCAGCGCCTACATGTATAAGCACACACATACACACCAGCCACTCTGCGTAGGCATATGTGTACGTGTGCATATGTACACACAGCTACTGCGTACATCTATACATTCATATGCTATAGATAGGTACAACTTCTACATGTAGTCCCATAGTTAAATGAGCAATTTTTAATACGCAGGCGTAGGTGTGGATGGTATGCGTGTTTCCCTCCCACAGGCATTTGTAACTGTGTGCTTCTCTTCGCATGCGTGCACAGCCTGTATCTGCATAAAAAGGCTAGAAGTCGGCATCAGCAGCATTCTCTCTTCCTGAAGGAAGAGCTGATGTGTTTAATAGCTCCAGCTAAAGCAGGAGCGGGCAGCTCGTCCCAGCAGTACACTGCGGTTTCCTAGGTAACTGAACTTGAAATAAGGTGATGTCTGGAACTGGGTTTTATCAAATCAATTTGCTGAAGGTGCATACATGGGGAAAAAAACCCAAACATGTAGGATCCTACTCACTGTAAAAGCCAACAATATACCATTTATTTGTTTTGGTAATTGAAGAGTTTGTTGTCTTTTAATGATCAGCAATGACATTTTCCCATTGAAGCCATCTGTGCGGGTAGGGATGTGTAGAAAATATGACTGTGCATGTTATGCATTATTTACACAAGGCCACAGCTATGTGCCTTGCAGACAAATGAAGAAAAGACAGACCCTTGCCCTGAGGATGCTGCATGATGAGTACAGGTCCCACCTTGCCTGTTTCTGGTACCTTACTTTACCCACGTGAGCAGCCAGAGTACAACAGCCAGATTGACGCAAGCTAAGTTTCTTCCTGTCATAGACTTCCCACACAATGGTGGGCCACATGGTTGGGGCAAGGTCTACAAAATATTTGTGTGCTTACCTAGAGTGTCTGACTGAATCTGAGATCAGTGGGAGGGAGGGCAATATCTGTAGGAAAATGAGACGTAGCTTCTGAAAAAGCTCAAGTGGAAGAAGGAAGTTTACAGTAAGTGAAGAAGGGACTGACCACTTGGGGAGACTACAAGAATGCTGCCAGAGTATGCAGGGACGAAACGAGGAAATCCAAGGCCTCCTTGGAATTAAATCTGGCAAGGGATGTCAAGGCCAACAGGAAGGGTTTCTTCAAGTCCATTGGAGGCAAAAGGAAAACTAGAGAAAATGTGGGCCCGCTGTTGAATGAGACAAGGGCCATGGTGACGGATGATGCAGAGAAGGCGGAATTACTGAATGCCTTCTTTGCTTCAGTCTTTACTGCTCAGGCCAGCCCTCAGGAGCCCCAGACTTTACAGGTAACAAAGAAAGTCTGGAGGAAGGAGGACTTTCCCTTGGTTGAGGAGGATCAAGTTAAAGACCAGTTAAATAAACTGGATATCCACAAGTCCATGGGTCCTGATGGGATGCATCCACGAGCGCTGAGGGAGCTGGCAGAAGCCATTGCTGGGCCACTCTCCATCATCTTTGAAAGGTCCTGGAGAACAGGCGAGATGCCTGAAGACTGGAGGAAAGCCAGTGTCACTCCAGTCTTCAAAAAGGGCAAGAAGGAAGACCTGGGAAACTACAGGCCAGTCAGCCTCACCTCCATCCCTGGAAAGATGATGGAACAGCTCGGGCTGGGCATCATCTCAAAGCATCTGGAGGAAAAGAAGGTTATCAGAAGTAGCCAA